>WHYT01017894.1:1082097-1107779 GCA_009806455.1 Tetrax tetrax
AAAAAAAAAAAAAAAAAAAGAAAAAGAAAAAGAAAAAAGGAACATAGGATGATAGAAGTATTTTAGAAAAACTAGAAAAGAGTCAGAAAAATGTGTCCCATGAGGACAAAATTTCTAAAAGATCAACTCTGCAACAGCATCAAGTCAATAAATATGAGGAAAAGTAAGTTGAATGAACAAATAGGTGTTACAAATATTTTTAATGATGATGAAGGAGAAAAGTAGGGTAGAGGAAAGGTAGAGGAAAGATTGAAAAGGAACAAGTGAAGACACTGAGTCTAATAGCCCATCTTGGTTAACACGAGAATTAAAGGTAGTAAGAGATGAGTCAGTAGTTGGAAGCAAATTTTGGACAAGAGGAAATGACAGAAAAAATAATGATAAAGAGATGAAGGAATAGCCAGGGAAAACAAGTGAGCTTGTAGACATCCATGAAATACACATACCCAGATGTTTCAAATGAAGATAAGACTTAATAAGAATGGGGGAGAAGGACAAGACAGCAGGAGTATGTGCTTCGACTTGGCCAAAATATTTAGTACAGAAAGAAGCTATAAGAAGCCTGACCTTATGAGTATTCTGAAATCAACAGGAAACAATCATGCTTAGGAAACAAATTATAATTTCTGCACCTTATGAGTCATAATTCACCAAATGTCAAAGAAAAAAGGTTAAAATACTAATGGTAAAACAAGGAGTACAGAAATATTTATTAGAAAGTGAAAAGCAGTAAATGCTTAAACAGTGAAGAAGAGCATGCTTGGGAATTCTGGCTAAAATGAGAAAGACATATACAACAGGTAGTGTCATTTGGGAGGTTTCATCCAGAAGAAAATTGAAAGCTGATAACCCTGTGTTACTAAGCAAAATACCTTCATAAAGAAATCTCAGAGGGAAGGAGACACTACTGTCTCTAATTAAAGACAGAGCTCAAGGAACAGGAGCTGCTTAACAGTATCAATTATAAGAACACTAATAATGAATTGAGGTTTGTGATTTTTCTAAACATTACCAGAGCAACAGCAATTTTTATTGTTGCTTTTAAGAAGCCTCAAAATTCTTTAAAAATTATTAATTCTAAAGGATTAACTAAAGAATAAAAACATGTAAAGGCAATAACAGAAGACACTGGAATGTATTCAAGTTTGTTCTAAATTATATCCAAAGCATGTGTATTCCACTAAAAAAGAAGCCAATCATTATCACACAGAAAAAGAAAAGGGAAGAGCAGCAGTAAAGGGGAGAAAAAAGAAAACAAACCTAATAAAATTAAGAAGAGGAAAGATGGAAGACAAGCTGTATTCATTTAATATTAAGTTATATAAATTAAGTTAATATATTTGTGCTATACATGAAAACGCTGAGACAAAAGAGGCAGACAGAATACAGTAACAGAAACTTATTTTAAAAAGGATTTTTTAAAACCCATTTTAAAACTGTTACTAAAATAACTTAAAACTCAGTTAAAACTTAGAATTAAGAAAGACTGAATAAGCCAACTAAGTTTCTATATGTAAAAACAGGGCTGATCTGTTGAGTCTCTGAGGATATATCTACACTTAAAAATGCCCCTCAGATGCAATTTGGAGAGATCTGACTTAGCAAGTCCATAAAGTGCTGTGCAGCACTTCAAGGCTTTTACCAGCTTGGGTCCAAGTGTATTTGAACATTACCAGTCTGACAGAAGAGCACATTAGCTTAGTGTAACTTTCCACGAGCCCTGATTAGCTTGGAAAGACCTCACATTCATATAGCCAGATTGTATACACAAAAATGCTAAAATACACAGTACTAGCCACAGTAGGTTGGACAACAGCACTCCACACTCAAATGGTAGTGGTTGATGATTTATACTCTTCAGAGATCAGTCACAAGTGGTGTTCTTCAGGGGTCTGTTCTGGGATTTATGCTGCTCAGTATCTTTATCAATGACCTGGAGGAGGAGACAAAATCCTTATCAACCTGTGCAAACTAATGTGAAGGATGAGGTCACTATATTTCAGAACAGGGCTGTCATTTAGAGGGACCTAGAAAGGCCAACAAGCTGTCATGAAATTCAGCAAGGAGACATGTAATGTCCTGCACCTAGGATGGACTAACCCCTGGCTGGGTATAAACCTGGGAGTGGCTCAGCTCTGCTGAAAAAGACCCAGGGGTCCTAATGACAGTTGGCTAAATGTCCCTGGCAGTGATGTAGGCTAACAGTATACTGGCTTGTATTAACTTGAGAGTAGTCAGTAGATTGAGGAAAACAAACATTCCCCTTTCCTCAGCTCCTGCTAGACCACCTCTATAATACTGTGTCCAATTTTGGATCCACATCCCCCTGTACAAGACAGACATTGATCAATTGAAGTGAGTTCCGTAGGAGGCTCCCAAGCTGTCAAGGCCTGGAGCACTTGCCCTGAGACGAGAGTCTGTGGCAGCTGTGCTTGTTCAGCCTTGAAAAAAGGATTGGAATGAAGACATAGCAGCCTTTTCGGTATCTAAGAAGTGGCTACTAAGAAGACATATCTGGCACCTTACTGAGGTGCACAGCAGAAAAATGAGCGACAACAACCATAAATTGAAATTGGGGGGTGGGGCGGGGCGGGGAGGGGGTTGTTTTAACTAGATATAGGAAAAATAATTAATCATGAGGAAAATAATCTTGGGAACAAGTTGCCTAAATATGTTATGAAATTTTTGGAAGTTTTCAAGACCAAAATGGAGAAAATCATAAGCAACATGATCTTATTTATAGTTGACCCTGTTCTGAGCAGGAGGTTGAACTAGATTACTTATCTTCCAAGTAGAATAATTCTGGGGAGGAACTATATCCACAGAGATTATATATGCGATGTAACCTGCTCAAAGAAATAGAAATATTTTAGCTGAAATGAGTTCAAAGTTTCAATCAGGAGCATCCTCTTATCCCTTTTTAAAATAGTCAAAGAGTTCTTTTTGCAGAGACACTAGTTTGGGTAGGTTGTTAGGCCTTTTAAGTTCCTACATTTTAAAACTGTATTCATTATGCAAACATATTTCCATACTTTTTCAGTATGTGTCCATACTTTATTTCAAATACGCTTAGTCTACTTTTCTGGACTAAATTCTTAGGAATTTCTTACACGTCTTTTTTCATATTCTACCATTTTCATTATGATGCTCCTTATACATATCTGAATGGCATGATTTTGCATAAATACAGAGCAACAGACTGTGAAACTGAATATAAGAATGTTTCCTTCTTTTTTTCCCAACGCAGACATGAGTAACTAGCTATAACTAGCATCCATTTTTCTGGAATATAAAAAATTTAAAATAAATCCATCAACATGAAAAAAAGATTCAAATTACCTTCCTCCTTCCAAAAGAAGTATGAAACTTTGATGATCCAGAAAATCTTTGCTCTTGTACTGTTAATTATTTTGAAATTTCATTTCTTCGGGGCATAGTTTTGTTCTATATCTACAGTCCTTCCTTCTTAACATTTCACTCTGTCTTCAAGCTTGAAATTTCAGTTTGATCAAGGAAAATTCTCTTAGAAGTAAGGTAATTTCCCAGACTGTATGCCTAAACATGCAGTCTCACCACTATCATGATAGTGTCATGAAATTTAAGAACTTGGAAAAGTACTGACTACTTTACAACACAAAAATATTTTCAAAGTGATCCAGAGGAAAAATTCAGGCCAGACAATACCTTGCTCAGAGTTTTAGATAGTCCACTGGAAATGTTGTAATTAAAGGCAGGAGGAAAGAATCAAGATGTATTTGGTAGGATTTGGTGTCTGAAAAAATTGGACGTGAACCAGCAATGTGCACTTGCAACCCAGAAAGCCAACCATAACCTGGGCTGCATCAAAAGAAGCGTGGCCAGCAACTTGAGGGAGATGATTTTCCCTCTCTACTCTGCTCTTGTGAGACCTCACCTGGAGTACTGTGTCCAGGTCTGGGGCCCTCAGCACAAGAAAGACGTGGACCTGCTCAAGTGGGTCCAGAGGAGGGCCATAAAAATGATGAGAGGGTTGGAGCACCTTTCCTATGAAGAAATGCTAAGAGATTCTGGGTTGTTCAGCCTGGAGAAGAGAATGTTCCTGGGACAGCTTATTGCAGTATTTCCATATATAAAGGCAGCTTATAAGAAAGACAGAAAGAGACTTTTTACCATGGCCTGTAGTGACAAGACAAGGGGCAATGGTTTTAAACGGAAAGAGAGTAGATTTAGATTGGATATAAGGAAGAAATATTTTGTTATGAGAGTGGTGAGACACTGGAACAGGTTGCCCAGAGAAGCTGTGGATGCCCTTTGAAATTGTACAAGGTCAGGTTGAGCAGGGCTTTGGGCAACCTAATCTAGTGAGAGGTGTCCCTGCCCATGGCAGAGGGGGTTGGACTAAGTGATCTTTAAGTCTTTTCTGACCCAAACCATTCTATGATTCTAAGTAAGGAAAACATGAGGAAAAATGGGGCCACTTACATGCAAGCCAGTGTCTGGTCAGTACATTTGTCTGGCCAAGTGTTGTACCTGATCATCACAGTCTGTCCTGTCTCATTAAACTCCAGTCCTAACTATTTTCTGTGTAAGTATGGCTTCCAGCCTGCGTGTACATGCATGATCTGCAAGAGAACATCAAGCTAAACTGGAATTTCTGTTGGATTAGATGCTTCAGTGCCAATCACTCAAGAGGAACTGCAGGTCTAGGGGCCATAACTCTGAGTGCCAGTAACTGTAGGAAACTGGGACCTGGGACATAGTTCTGCGTGGAACAATTGAATGTCTAAAACTAAATGATGGGTTTGGATGGGAGCAATAGCAAACTCCAACCCTGATCAGTTGGATGGGGGTAACAAGATCAAGCTATCTATGCTGTTCATGTTTGTGTGCTTATGTTGGTGCCAGTAAAGAAACTGTTTTCAGTCTGCATCAATCTGCATGGCCAGCCAAGTGTGTGTACTGCATAGTGCATGCATCTGTCTATGCAGGATGTGTGTTTAGTCTTGACAGTGGCTGGATCCCCAGGACACAGAATCACCGCAACCTCACATTTGTTGTGCCAGGACAGGATGCCCGACTCTGGGTCTTACAGTGCACCAACATTGGCTCTAACAGACTACAAAAAAAAACTTCCCTGCATCTGAAGTTCATAGGATCCAGTATCTCCAACACAATTTCTAGGGTTATTCTATCAATAAAAGTATTTATCATAAGTAATAATATCTGAGGTAATGACTGGTTTAATCTCACAATCAATATATATATATAAATAAGTCTGCTTTTCTAGTTAAAAAAAATAGCTTCTAGTTTAAAAATATTTAATTATAAAACTTTCCCAAACTATTTTTACATTTTCTTTTTCCTTTACAGCACAAAATAAACTCTCACTGCAACATCACCACCACAGGCAACAAGAATTGATCAGGGGTAGGATTATTGGTTCTGACATGTTCCGATAAATACTTTTCTCTGAGACTTCAAACACACTATGCTGCTGAAATAATTTGATTTTTGTCCACAGGCGAAAGAACTGCCTGTAACTAAAGCAAACAACCTTTGCTTCTACCTTTGAGATCTTAATGACTCACTATTCATGCTGACAGCACCAAGCAGGGTCAAAATCTTATTGTTGCCTGATAAACACATTTAGGAAAGCCACACCTTAATTAGTTTGGTGAGAGTTTGTTAAAAAAAAAAATCAGCTGCTTTCATTTTACCTTCTGATATTATTGTGCTCTTTCACTTAAAACAATAATTAATTAAATCAATTTGAGTTTGGTATTCCTCTATCACAAAAAGACAATTTAGTAATAGTTTGTTTGACTACGACCTCTTAATTGTGTGTTAGGCTGATGCCTGTGATATTGACGTTCACTCCTATGCACTTGCCAAATATTAAGCCAGCTAGAGACAGTCTAAGCTCTGCCTTTATCCCCGTCCCTGATATTTTCTTACCTTTCCTCAGAAACTCAATGGAAAATACTACATGAGGAGACTTATGTTGTACTTAGAATATCAGTCTCTTAAAACCTTAAGGCATATAGGTCTCATTAATCCTTGTTCCTCAAGCTAACAAGTCAGTCATGCTACAGTAGCACTAACTCCTGTCTTTTGACAAGTTGCTAATGATGGAAAAACTTGTAACATTTAAGTTTGTACAAAATTTTCTACTTGTGTATTCTTCTCCCTAGAATGTACTTTTTAATTCAATATGAAAGTATCGGATAGGTAAGTAAGAAGGAAATCTCCATTCTCTTTGCAGCTTACGGTTCTTCCTGCTCCATGCTAGTCAGACCAGCAAATGCAACTTATTTAATGTAATTTCATATTAATAATCCATTTAATTGCACCATTACCTTAATGCCTTCCCTTGATTCAAATTTCACATTCATCATGACTGCAAACAAGCTGCTATTTTTTTTTCTTTTAATACTGTGAAAGCTTGAGACTTTGATATTATATCAAAAATAATATCTATTAAATGTACTGGCTAAATTCTTAACTTTCTTCTAGGAAATTTCGAAGCTCTTAAAGATTTTTCATAGGTCTTAACAATTTATTTAAATCAGTAAGGCAAAATATTTAGTGGTTTCTAATATTTTATTCTATTTACTTCATCTTTATAAAGATTTCACACTTCAACTGATTTGTAGACAGTGGTAAAAAATCCTCTTGTGCAGTTAAGACAGTCAAGTTTCACTTTGAAAATATTTTCCTATTAGAACAACCACTTTAATGTGAACTTTAGATATAAATTTTAATAGCATATAGTGCAATGAATGCACAAGTCTCCAACCAAGTCTACAATATGTAAAATCAATTGTTCTCTGAATGACTGCTCATATCCACTCAGCATGAATTACTGCTTCATAACGTACATGGATATTTTTCCCTTGTGTGCAAAACGATACATGGTATCTAGTTAGAAAAAGAAGAAAAAGACTCATATTTTTAACTGCTCATTCGTGGACTAGAAAACACATTTTTCTAATTGTCTTAAGTTGTTATACTGAACAATTCTCGCCCAAAAATTTATGCGCTACTAGTTAGCTCATACACCCTTGCTTTCTTCCTTCTATTTAGAAACAAAGGATTCCCAGTAATTTCATAGTAGAATGAGTCATTCATAATCCTACATACTACATATAAAAAATTATAGATGCATATGTCCTGTAGCATATATTACTGTTTCTTATAATAACCATCAACCACTACAAATAGCAGAAATTACAAGGTTGATTCCCACCTTAAAAATCAACAAAAATCAGCATTTAGATTAACATTATATTGTAAATTCATATAAGGATGTTCGTAATTTTATAATCTGACAGTCATTGACTTCAAGACTAGACACTAGAATAAAATTTAGCACATACTAAGGCATTTAAGTGCCTATAAACTCAGACCCAGAGTGCTGTGGTGGTTGCATCATTTGCTCCATCTGCTTCGGTTCAGAGTAGAAATCAAGCATCACTATATTCAATGTGAGATATTCAAGTGTTCAAAAGATTCTGAGTTCCTAAATGCACATGCAGTGTTATCAATGGAAAACTTTACTGAATACATTTCTCATACCTAAAAATCAGGAAATACTCTATTTCACACACACCAAACCCCCCTGATTTACTTCAGATAAAAGCTTCTTATGAACTATATGCAACTTAGAAATGCATTCTGGGTAACAAGCAACTATTTATTACATATGTATTCCTAGATTCAGTATAAGTAAAGGACAAAAAGCAGGAAAAAAAGAGTTCATATTAGCAATTAATTAACAATATGGAAATTACATTAGAGAATGGAGTTTTTTTTCTAGATTACAGTGTTTGTAAAGGTTAGTAATATGGCTAACAACAATAATTATAAAATTGTCTGCCTTAATTACTAGTCTAAAATTGAATGCTACAAAAAAAGTCTTACCTTCTATAGCACCTAAAAGGATGCTACAAAAATTGAACTAGCCTTTCGAAACTATTTCACTGAAATTTAAGTACACAAAGGTATGAATTTAGTGGTATCAGTTTAGCTATCAATATGTAAGCTAAACAACACAGACACATTAAAAATGAATTCTGCAAAAGAAGCAACTTCACAAAACTTTTCAGGCTTAGAATTAAAATTAACTTAAGCGAGACGCTGATCTTATCATAGAGAGTGAGGTTCAAACCCAGCAGAGTTTTATACATCTCCCCAAATCTTTTCTCTGTTGTTCTGATACAGTGACATGCAATGGCTGCATAATACAACAGGACTTTAGGAGAACAGTATTGCAAAAAACCCAGTGTCTATTGTCATCAAGATGACACAAAAAGATGATTTTTTTTTGTTGTTGTTCTTGGGGATCAGTCTCAATTATTGCCCTGCATTTTTACTGTTTTATTTATATTCAGAGAATGACTACTTTATTGCAGAATCACTATACAGACAGTACTCTTACCATGAAATCAGATTACCACCTTTCGTATAACAAGGAAAGTTAATGGGAATGTCCTGCCAATCAGAGTTTATCTTTTATTTTAAAGTACTTTATTAAAAAAAATAATTCAAAGACTTGCTAAGGACTTTATATTAATAAATAGCACATGTATCACACAGAAGATGTGCTGAGAAACCACCTCCATATTTACCACCTAGTGTACATTTAATTTATTCTTGCTTTCCTCTGATGATTGGCATTTATGGCACATCTAATGTATTTATATTAATTTTTTCTGTGTATGTTTAAGTACACATAGATGCAGCTTCAATTCAACAAGGGAGCTACACAGGCATAGCATGTCTACTAAGGGCCCCTAACTTTACAGTTGCCAGTATATCTGCACTTGAAAAGTAAAATCCTGGAAAAGAAGGCAGGAAGAACAAGCAAATAAAGACAGTATTTTATATCTGAGTAATTCTCCTCTGTATCAGTGATGCCCTGTGTTCCAGAAGTTAAATATACATACTGTGAAAAGAAAGACAAATTTAATCCCTACAGTGTTCATAATTTTGCGGCTTTTGTATTTCTTAAAGGTTTCTTCGCTCTTGTGTTTCCAGAAGCAGCAATCAGCATAATTCAATTACCTTCCTTGTACGAATCATTATTTTTACACTTCTCTAGAGAACATTTTTATTCATCTACTGACCAAATGAAATAGATGTGTTTTTTAAACTCTCTGTTCTCAAGAAAATCTCTCCCCGTATTCATCATTCTACTCGACTATACGGTAACAGTAAATGTAATTAATTCACTTAGGAACTCTTATGGTAACTCAGCTTACTACTTCTGTTCACCTTCCATTAGACTTCTGTTACATTCCATTAGACAGCCTATTCACCTTGGCTGTTTTTCTGGAGTTCCTCAGTCTTACACGGTAGTATCTCATTTCAATATTTTGATATTACATATGAAATCTGTCTCCTCTCTAACATTATCATTCCTAAACAGCCCAAACATTAGAACAAGATATTAATTTACTGAATTTACATACTAAAAAAGGACCCCTCAGCCTTACTCCTTCATTTATTTGATCTCTCCAGTTTCATTTTAGAATTACTACCACAATATCTGTGTACCATCTGTACAAAATCAATAGCAATAAGGCAATTTTAATGCAGTCTGTCACATTTACTTGGGAATGCTTAAAGGTATCACTTAGTTTTGAGAAAGTCCTACAATGGGATGAGTTTGACGCTATTTTTCTCAACATCAAAATTTAGATCTACTCTCTCTTCTGGAAGATTAAAATCCGCATTATTCCATTTTTCTTAATTTGTAGCAATCTCATAATCTTCAAAATTTCATAGCATTTTATTACTTGAAATGTCTGTGTTCATACAATTTGTGCTGGTCTGCTAGCTGCATCTAGCAAAAGGCCAAATCTTGTTTTTCTGCTGCAGCTACAACTACAGTTATTCGAAGATAACTGTGGTTATCTGTTAGGATTTTCAGTATCAAAAGAATAAAAGTTTTTCATGAAGAAACAAGGAATTACGACACAAAATATTCTGCAGTAAGTAGCATGAAATTAGTACACTGATCATAAACTAAAGCCATCGCTATTGTTCTATTCTGTCACTATTCTGCACAGAAATTTATAATACAAAATAAGATGCAGTATGTCATATACCAGTGTCATGATTAGAACAATAAATTTCAGAACTGCAAATGATGTATACATCTCTTTTATTGTACGGAACAGCTAAATGAGAAAAAGCATCTGATGAAGGAAATAAATCATGTGTGAAATTCTTGTGAGAAAACAATCTACTTGCTTCCATAATGTATATTATTACTAGGCAGCCTAACTAATTACAAAAGCAAAAGGCGACCCCAGTTTACAGCTGTCACATTTTGATTAAGCCAAAATACAAGAAATATCCTTTCTAGCTGCTATTTAATCTCAACTGTAATAGATAATTTCCAGCTTAATTTCCTGCAAACTTTTCTTGAATTACGCATTTTTATTATGGGCTTATAGATGGTTAAATTAACCCCATTATAAATACTTTAATTCAATCACTAAAATGGATGTTGCCTCACTGGAAAAAAAAATAAGTATGTTCTTTTGATCTAAATTTACTGGAAATGAATCATGGAACAATTTTCATTGGTAAGGACCTGTGCAGATCATCCTGCTCAAATCATTGCTAACTTCATGGATTGATCAGACTTCTCAGGGCCTTCCCTAGACGAATTTTGAAAAATTTATGAATTTATTGCATCACACCTTCTTTGAATCCTTTATTCTCATTTTAAATTCTTCAGGCTACTTTGGATAACCAGCCATAGGACTTTCCTGTATCATACCAGTGCACAACCTGCTTTTTTTTTAATATATATATTATTCTGAAGGACACTATTGTATATACACTAAACTGTTTGTAACACTAAATATTTTTTTTTCTGTGCATAGGAAAAAGAGGCTCCTTCTGTTTGAACATATTGGAAAACTCCGAGTATTGGAAAACTTGGAATTCAGCTTCCATTTTTCCAAAGTGTATTACTAGGTGCCAGCTTTTATAGAAAGCAAAAAAGAATTCTCTGTGATGCTGAGAACAAAAAAAAAAATACTACAGACCATGATCTAGCTTTAAAAAAACAGCTGTGAATTTATTTACATCTTCAAGTGAAGAATACTAAATAGTAACATGGCTATTTTTATAACAAGTTTCACAATAACTCAGGGAAAGTTTTCTATCCAAAAATGTCATTTTAGCTAAATAGATTCAGCTCCAGTTGAGGTATTTTTGATACTGAATTAGGTAACCCTTCTCAGATAGTAGTAATTAAAAAACTAAAACCAGCATCATGTTTATGTGCTCCACCTTTGCTTCATGAGTGAAGACATATCAGTAGTAACAAAGAAGGAAATGTTGGGGGAGGGGGAATAAAAAAAGCTAAATTGAAGACATAAATTTCACATTTATAGTGTCTATGGTCCAAAAGTGATGGGAATACCTCTTAAGAGACAAAAACTTCTCAAGCATAGTCAGTTCTCAGTCATCCATGGGGAAAAACCAAATACTCTGGATACTCTATAACCTAATCTGGATATCTGCTGAGGTTCTCCAATTATATGTTTTGGCTTCCTCACAAGGAAATCTAGGCGTTGAATGTGGCAGTGAACACAGTCTGCAGTGAGGGCACTGTAGGATACACATGGGACAGACATTTTGCCTTTTGACTCCATGCCAAATGAAAGCAGCCCATTTTCAGATTCGAGCAGAATTTCAGAGTAGTATGGATATCTTTTTCCAGCACTGCATATAAGATAATATTGACCTATAGTCCCAAATTGTTTGTGCATGGAATGAGTTTGGTGATTATCTCTCAACAATACAAATAGATTTTCAAAGTGACATTAAGTTACTGACATAATCTAGACTAACCTCCTACAAATCACTCAACTTCAGTCCCTGAGGTCAACTTACTGTTGAACTAGCACATATAGTTCAAACAGTTTAATTTCTTTAATTAAAAAAATAAAATATGGAGAACCTTCTGCTGCAATGTTATAATGCAGTGTCAAAAGGCTACAATAAAAAAGGGGTTGCATTTTTAGTTTAAGTGATTGACGCACACGTTATGAAGAAAAAAATAATGCAAATTACCTCCAAACAATGTCTGCCACTATCTGCGACTTGAAACTCAGCAAAATCTCTCATTGAATAAATTTGAAAAAATAAGACAGCATATCTTTTGAAGAAAACAAATTGAGATGTGTATCTAGGAGGGAGATTTAGAAAGAAGACTAACCAAAACTTAATTTAGATTTCAACTGTCATAAAGTATTACCTCCCCATATATAAATAATTGATTTGTGTTTTGATTTATACCTAAGACATCACCTAAGACACCACATAAAATGTTGAAAGACATTTTTCCTTTGCAGGGATGTTTTTTAATTTAGTGGGCAAGCTCATAGAAAATCTTTATTAGATAGCAGTTTTCTTGAAAGACTGACAAACAGAATCAAGGACATCCATTATCAGCAGAAATTGCCGTGCTTATTTCTGCCAAGCATTTTTTTTATTTTTTTTTTCTCCTCAGAACTCACTTATTTTACTTTCAAATGCTTTTTTCATCCTAGATAACTTCATTAAACAAAAACTTGGATTGGGGAGGGGGAAAGAAAAAACATTTATACTTTTAAGATAATAAAATGAACAAAGTTTACCTCCTTATCTTTACAGTAAGAGCTTTAAAGATTTTATATGAATATCTAGAAAGCAAGTTAAAGGAAAACTAGGAAGGAGCTGTTTCTGTGCAAAAACTACACTGTTGGTCCTTTCTTCTCATCATTTTTTCTCTACCCAAACTCTTGGTCTTCCTCTTCAGCATTCTACACTCATTTAGCTGTAAGTCTGAATTCCCTATGGGTCCATTAAGTATGTTGCTAGGCAAATAGTCCAGCAGCAACTGTAAAACAGGAGGTTTGGATGGGAGCCAGTTTTATAGGTCACTACACTGTAAACCTTCACATCATTAGAGAAGAAACTAGTCTTGCTAACTGCAACTATTAGGATTTGTATTCTTTCATTTCTCTGAAAAGATTGAGAGTCATTCATAATACACTAAGCTTTCATGAATGAGAATTTCTAAATCAAAGGCATCAATAAGTATAGTATTTTTCCATATACTAGAAGAGTATAATTTTCTACTTACTGAATATTTTAATACTATCTATCAAGTGTTCAGAAATAATACAGTCACAGCCATGTTAAACATGTAAAATTACCATGCAATGGACTTCTAGCTTACTAACTTGAAGAGCACATATAACAAAACAAAGGACTGAACACTAAAAGTAAGCAGTATGTATTGTGTTTTCTTTCTTTTCTTTATTTTAATGACAATAAATCAAAGCAGCCATGCAGCCATATTACCACAAAATTAGCCAGATACCACATAAACTGATTCAGGAAGGTGCCATCTCTTAGACCGAAGTACTGTTTCTTTGCTGTAGTGTATCATTATCCTGAAACTGAGCTCATAAAGTCTTCAGAGTGATCCTTCCATGAATTCAAACACTGAACACTATTGGCAAATTACAAACTGCAGAGTCCTGCTGATGTGACCACACTGTATTACCATGTGGAAGAATTGCTGATCCAATTAGTAAGTTCAGAAACAAATAAATATGGTCCCAGAAACTAGGAGATTTCAGTACCATTGTTCTAACAGACTGGAAATGCAGCAGTACAAGAAAGCAGCATGCAAAATTGAAAATTTGAGGCAGATTCACAAGAAAAACATATGGCTCAGATATGTATATCTTAAAAATTCTTTAGTTACTAGTTTGACATTGGAGCACTTCTGAGCTAAAGAAATAGTGTGAAGCAGAGTAAAATAAAAACATTTCCTCTGTGAGGTTTATACGCTTAGTGGAAAAAATATATGTTAAAATATATATTGTTGGAACTGTATCACCACAAAGGAAAAGTCATTCAGAAAGAAAAGCACTCATGATATCAACTAGCTCTCCAACTTTCTCTGTCCTTGTTTGTTCATTATCAGCCACATTTTAGCTTTTACGGTAGTAGAAGTGCACTAATAATCTCCAATCTTTATGTTTTCAGATACAAGAAAAAGAAAAATACATTTGGATATAATAAATGGAAATGCATAAGCTGAAAGATCACCACTGTCAAAGGTACAGAGATTTAAGGAATAACAGTAATGCCAGGGATTTCTCATCATAATCAAGTGCAGGGAAAATAGTGGCAACATGATTGCCAATTAAGGACTAGATAATCTTCTGTACCCTGTAATTTGTTGGTCCTTGTATGATTTTTTTTTTTAGTCTTAACACAATACTCTGTATGTATTTCCTTCTCCAGAAGTGCAAAAAAATTTCAAGCAAATAAATTGATTTTTATATTACTATAATCTTGAAAGAAGGTTTAGAATTTGTCTACTTATCCTGTCAGTTCTTGAGGAAAAACATAATCAGACAAAGCTATCAGAGTTATTTAAAATCTCTGATGCATATACGTTTGGGCTTGAACAGGCAAGACGGTAACTTCCTTGTGTTATTTCGGCTTTTTTTTTTTTTTTTGAAGCAAGATTAGCAGAAGAAACTCATGACCTCTCACAGATTCTACTCAAGCAAATTCTTATATCTGCCTAATCTAGGTACATAAACAAAGATGCTGGATGGGGTCACTAAACAATCTCCTTTTACAAAATCCTGGGTGCTTAAAAAGTCTGCTCGTACTAACATCATGTATTTTCAACTGCTCTTAAAAACTTGGTATTTGAATTCAACAGACAAAGATTAGGTAGCAGATACTAGTAAATCCTATGTTGATATACACCTCAGAACTACCAGCGAATTGTTAAACTGAAGGACAAAGCTTGGTACCAGACATTTGCTACTCTTATGGGAATTCTCTTAAGAAATTCAATTTACACGTCGTGATGAAAAAGCAACACGGTATTTGTCTTTTATTGTGCACTTCACGAACACAATCATCAGACTGTTAGTGGTGCATTGTTTTGGGGGTTTTTTTGGTAGACAAATATCTGGGCCCAGAGGGCACACAGAGGCCTTAATGTGCCTGCTTGTGTCTCCTGGACTTGCTCCCACTCTGCCCTCAGCCCAAAAGCCCCATTTCATCTCAGCGATGCTGGGGGCAGATGTCATTAGCCCTCTCACTTGGATGGACTTTGGACCCCCACTGTAGCCTGTCTCCCCCCCGTCTCTGATCTCATCAGCTTTTGCTGCTGATGGGACTCCTATGATGGTACCTGGCCCTGGTTCATCACTTTCTGCATGTGGGGCTGTTGACAGACCCCAGCACCAGATCCTGGCTCTGCTTCCATGTTTGCACCCCTTGGTGATCCCCTTGGCTCATCCCCATCATGGACCTGCCCTGCTCTAGCTGCTTCCTGACAGCAGATACAGGAATATGCTTGTGTCCATTCATGATTTTACAGGAATGATGAAGGCTTTGCTCTTAAGCCTAAACACGGGGTGTGCTTCCATAGTAACAGTGAAAGCTTAGAAAGCCCATATGCAAACAGCAAACAGGTGCCCATCTTGAACTGAACCAAACACTATTTTCTTATTCATGCATTTAGATACCAAAACATCTTCTTAAACCTGGCCATCAATTATTTGCTAATTCATGTTTTTTTAATGATCTAAATAGTATTAAACACTCTTTGGCTGAGTTTTCTTTAAGTTCACAGATATACTCTCTTGTTTCATTAATATTCTTGTCTCCACTGTTGTTGCATTAAGAAAAACAAAAAACAAACAACAAAAACTCATAAGCATGAATTCATGAACAGAAGTTGTAAGTTGTAATAAGGCAGTCCATTTTGTCACATGAGAAATGTGTGAAGTATGTCATCATTGAAAATCATACCAATAACTAAGGAATCAAACAACCAATTTCTTCAGATATGCAGTCTACTTTCTTCAGTACACATTTAATATGCATAGACAAAACCCATATCATGAATTTTTTGCAAGTGATTTTCTGCTGTCAGTGCCTCACAGAGATGCCTAAAGTAGTTCTAAATGGGCTAGCTTGGTTGCTAAGATAGCATAGTCATCTTAGCACAGCCACTGCATAATGTACTCAGACCATTAGTTGTAATACATTTTTTAATATAGCGGTATATTTAGAAATTATTTTTGATAAGCTGTATGAGCCTAAAGAATCTCAGTTGCCTCAAAAAGACAATCCCAGTCTGGAACACAACAGTTTAGGAAGGAATACAATTTGGACTTGTGTAGAAATATACCTTCTCTAGACAAAAAGGATAATGAGTAAAACATACCTTAATAAAGCGTAATAGATTAAAATCTTTGCATGCTGCAACAGTAAATGAAATACACTGCTACTGTCTAGTGTATGCTGTCTAAATCAATAGAATCTAGAGGAAAATTAGCTTTCTAATAACAAACAATCAAACACACTCATCTAATCAATAGCACAAGTAACAAATTTACCATGCACTTCATATTGCTAAAATGGTCTTTATGAAAGTTTAGAATTATTATACACTTTAAAACAAACCACAACCCAGTATTGTTTTTTTTTTTAAAAAAAAAGGATACTAGCTGGGAAGACTGAAGATGCATTAAAACAAAAACAACACACTCAAAATGTTCAAACCGAACACAACAGTTTATACTACACAATTATATCAATGCCCTATCATTTGAAAAAATTCCATAAAGATGCTACAAAGAAATTTAATGGAAATTTAAAGAAAAACAATCCTATACTGCACACACTCTTGTTGGATGTTAAGAACAATATTAACATTGTGCTTTGTGTTCTGAAGAATGTAACAGTCTCTCTTCCTTAATTGCATTTTTAGATATTTCCTCCATCAATCACAATCAGACCAAGAAAAACCACAAATTTGTGTACTCCGCCCACCAAAAAAGTAAACTTCACTACATACACAGTACTCACTGCTGATTAAATGGTTAAATTTGATCTTGTTCTTCTTCTTAAGAGGCCAAATTAAAATCTTCATCTCACAAACGCTGGCCATGTGGTAATATGAGGCGATAAGTCTATCACTAAGTGCTTTTACATATAGATGCAGCTCTGAAGATCACAGAGGTTAAGCTGAGTTAAAAGTTGGAGACCTATAGCCATGTTTTATAAGTTTCAAATCCCACCATAAATTAGATTTTTAAAAAATTATGCTTGCCAAATGAAATTATAAAGTTGGCATACCAGACAGAAGTTATTTTCAGTCTGTGGCTGTTTTCATTTTGGGGTATATTCAGTGTTTTGTTTTATTTTTCAAATGACAATTTTTATGTTTACCACTTTCCGTATTTAGTAAAATGAAAACACAGCAAACACATTTATTTGTAAAGCCTTGAGGTCATCCTGACTTTGCCAGCTGCAAGAGAAACTTAATCCAAGCAAAAACTGAAGTGCTTTTAAATGTAAAATGTGCTTGCTTTCACATGAGCAAGCAGCCCGCAGGTAAAAAATGCCTGCCTCGGACTCAAAAGATAATGGTGGGATTTCAAGCTCTCTTTTCAGAATATTTGTAAATAAATCTGTTGATCAGAAGTCCACTGAATATCGTAATGAACCGTATTATAATATGTGATGGGCACAGATGTGAGATCTGACAACAGGATGCTATTTCCCTGCTCACATTTTTTTTTAAATTAAAAAATGTAACCATTTCCTCTCACAGCTGACATTACGTTGGAAAATTTATATCTTGTGAAAACGCAGAAACAGGAGAGGGAGGAACAACAGAATAATGATATTGCATTGCCTAAAGAATGTTTTTGGCCTGAAAATATTAAGATATTTTACAAGAGTTGCCACCATCACTGAGCATAGCTGGCTTGGACTCAGCTTTTCTGAAACTGAAAGCTCTAACCACATAGATTTTAGTCTACATAAAATTAGACTACGTGGTACCATCAGTCAGGAAAAAGTGTTGCTAAGATCCTATAAAACTTCTAACTTAATTGAGAACATCCAAAAGCACCTAATCTTTCTAGCAAACAGATGGATGCAGAGGGATAGCAGAGAGAATATACAGCCATTAGATACTAACAGGCATTCGTGGTTTTCTGTGCTCAGGACCTGAACATCACATGATATTGCATTTCCAGTCCTGCATCACTGGAAAACGTCAGCCTATAATGATGTAAGTATCATATTCTATGATTCTATAATTTTTATGGCATTAAATGCCCCTTTAACCTGTCAGCATAGCACGGACATTTTTAGTGTACGCATACATTAGGCTTCAAAGATTTTGACTATCTGAAGGGCTTGGGGTTTTTTTCTTGAGCTCCAGCAAGAAGACACTCTAAGGTTTTCTTAGGCATTTACTACTCTTATCTGAACTTAAGACTTCTTCATTTGTTAATTTGTATTTTAACATCTGTATAGTTGGTTGAATAAAACAGGAGCCTTTGATATTGTCCCAATTTCGGGTAGGAGGGAGTTAATTTTCTTCTCAGTAGCCAACAAGTTTTGGATTTCATAGAATCACAGAAACACAGAATCTATAAGGTTGGAAAAGACCTCCAAGATCATCAAGTCCAGCCATCCACCCAACACCACCATACCTACTAAAATACATCCTGAAGTGCCACACCTACACGTTCTTTGAATACCTCCAGGGATGGTGACTCTTCCCACTTCCCTGGGCAGCCTATTCCAGTGCCTGATCACTCTTTCAGTAAAGAAGTGTTTCCTAATATCCAACCTAAACCTCCCCTGCCAGAACTTGAGGCCATTTCCTCTTGTCCTCTCACAAGTTATTTGGGAGAAGAACCCAACACCTGCCTCCCTACAACCTCATTTCAGGTAGTTGTAGAGAGCAATGAGGTCTCCCCTCAGCCTCCTCTTCTCCAGACTAAACAATCCCAGCTCCCTCAGCCACTCCTCATAAGACTTGTGCTCCAGACCCCTCACCAGCTTCATTGCCCTTCTCTGGATGCGCTCCAGCAACTCAACATCCTTCTTGTACTGAGGGGCCCAAAACTGAACACAGTATTCGAGATGCGGCCTCACCAGTGCTGAGTACAGAGCCATGATCACTTCCCTAATCTTGCTGGCCACACTGTTCCTGACATAAGCCCAAATGCTGTTGGCCGCCTTTGCCACCTGGGCACACTGCTGGCTCCTGTTCACCTGGCTCTCTACCTACATCCCCTGGTCCCTTTCCACCAGACAGCTTTCCAGCCACTCTTCCCCAAGCCTGTAGGCACTGCATGGGGTTGTTGTGACCGAAGTGCAGGACCTGGCACTTGGCCTTGTTGAACATCATAAAATTCACCTTGGCCCATCTATCCAGCCTTTCGTATGTGAAGAATGTTGGTAAACACACTGATGTTATCAGTTGTTGCTAAAAGAGACCAAGCACACTCTTCAGTTTCCTAGGTTTCGCTAATGTGTGGGTGCAGGAAGCTGAGAGGGACATAGCCAGAACAGCTGACCCAACTGGCCAAAGAGGCTATTCCACACCATAAACATCATGCTCAGTATCTAAGTTTGGGTGGGCTGGTGAGCTGTCTTGCTTTTCTCTTGCTGTTCAGAATAGTTCCAGGATCATTTTCAGGTTTTTTTTCATTCTGTGATTGCTGCTTGAGACAGGCTGTATCAGTCATTGGGTCGTTGGGTGATGAGAAATTCTGCATCGTTAATTTTGTATTTTTTTAAAATGTATTTTTTATTATTCTAACTGTTATTCCTATTATTGTAATTACTTTTATATATTTTAAAAACCATCTTTTCCTTTGCTATCCTAGTAAACTGTCTTTATCTCAACCAACAAGTTTTCTTTTCTGCCTGATTCTCTCCCCCACCCCCTGGGGAGGATGAGTGAGCAGCTGTGTGGTACTCGATTGCTGACTGGGGTTAAAACATGACAGATATTTATGGTATCACATAATTTATGTTCACTAATACTGGGACAGACACCAGGAACTAGTAGATACGGTTGCAAACCAGAAATGTATCAAGAATCAATTAATTTCATAAGTCTCGATAAATGCAATTGCTGGAATTCTTTCACCCATAGTTCTTTGCCTTCTCTTACTTAGCAAATGTTAAGAAATTCAAGAAATCCTAAAAACTGACTGAAAACTTAATGATTACTAAATATATGAATTTACACAGTTCATATAAAACTATCTGGATAAAGAATGAAAACACACATTTAAAAAGTAGTCCATAAGTAAACTGACAAAAGTATTTAAGAATGTTTTAAAATTAATCAACAGTTTGAAATATATACCTTCATCTCTGGATAGCGACCCTTCTCCTACTCATTTGTTCCACCTAGTCAAACCTAATGCTGAGAAACAGATCAGTGAGTAATGATTCACCCAGGTAGAAACATGCTACATGGATGAGTGTGTGTTTCACTGCACTAAATTCAGGGTTAGTTATATCTGACTGAGACATGAATTCCATAAAAAATGAAATTTTTCTCACCATTGATGAGAAGGATAGCATGTCATTTAGTCAGGATATTCTCTATGCACTTACACTATTCAAGCAGTATATTTAAGTCTTGCAAGGTTGAAAAAGTCAGAGACACACAGATGGAAACTAAGCAGCTAGACAGAAACAGTAAATTTCAAAGGTACACTCAGGTTATATCACAGTCTTCCATATAAGATCTGTACAATACATAAGAAGAAAAATCTCTCTACTAGGTCACAATTTTCATTTACTTCAGTGGGACAGCATTTCACCCTGAAAAAATAATATTAGAGGAATATACAGTTCCCTGGTTAGGAAGCTCAAGTTCTAAACACAGACCAATTTCCCCTCGGCTACAATTCCCTGTTAGTCATGCCTCCTAGCCAAGCCATCAGTAAAAATGTCAGAAACATTTCACTTACTCTGCTAAAATAATTCAAAACTGGATCTCTCTTTGCCAACCTGTCCAATTCTTCACACTCTCCAGCCTCACTCTTCCCAGTCCTAACAGGCCTCAGCCTTCAAATCTAGCCAATCCACACCAAATAAATTTATTTGTATTTAAAAGGCTGGTTTCACACAAACCTTAGATCATATGAAAAATTAATTGTTTAACCTTTTGGTAGCAGGTATTGGCAGCACAGTAAGAAAGTTTATTCTGCTTGACATATGCTTACTATGATTTTACAATAAATCAATTTTCAAGCAAGATTTCAAAAACTATTGCTACGTAGGCATGCATAAGGAAAAATTACTATCAGTTAGACAGCGTAGTCTTATTCTGTTCACTCACTACAGTATTTTCTGTGGTTATAGTGAGCAGGAACGCAACTGATTTTCTAGGAATCTGGGTATTCAGAAACTTCATACGAAGACAAATATAAGTTCAGATTACAAAGTTCAATTTTTTTAAAAAAAATTATTAATACGCTGAGTATTTCTGCATTAGAGATTACAAAATTTATTCTGATCTCGATCCAGGTATAGAAAAAGTGAAATAAGAATATGTTTAGTCAGAGTGAAATTTGTCTGACTTAAGGTACTAGCAAATCATCCATGTAGCCATGAACATAATTGTCCTAGTAAATTTAAAACTGTTGTTTGGACTTTTTATAATTCATTCCGGATACTCTACCAATAAGGATCTACAGTTGCTATGTTTTCAATATGGACTCTAAGAAATAGAAAATTAAATAATCACCTGCATAAACACTTACAATGTACAGATGTTTAATTTCTGCACATTAGAGAGCTGCTAAGGCAAAACATAGTCCAATAATCTAAAGCCTTAAAATTCCCTAAAGTTATTTTTAAAAAGGAAAATTGATGATTTCTTATAACCAAATTATTGTTCTTGGTCTTTTTAAAAAAAAAACCCTAAATCAGCACCCATAGGATTTCCAGATGGTTTATATCTGCTACTTGAATTATCATTCAGATTTTCTACCTAAAGATTGATGAAGAAAGTACAACACTTTAAAGATCCAGACATAGTCACGGTGTTGTCTGAAAGGCAGAGGAGAAGGCTACAAAGTCTCTTCCTGCCTTGTGATGTAAAGCAGGTGTGAGCTAGAGCAGAAACAATGTGGAGCAACTTCTCCCTCCCTCTGCACCTTAGTATGTCTGCCCTGCAAATACAGTTGTATCAAAAAATACAAAGTGGACATTTGCAAAGCTAAGAACACTGCCAATGCAATGAAGTAATGAAATAATTCTTGTTTTCCCTTATATACAGCTAGGCAAATTATTTCAGAGATTTTTTTTTTTTAAAAAAAAAAGCCATGCTACAAAGGAGGAACAACTTTTTGAAAAGCAGAGCTGAGAAGAGGCTATTGTTTTCCTGTCATTATCGCCAAAGTAATGTTCTCTTCCATCCATTAGGATTTAAATACATCTGCAACCTCTCATTTCAGAAATTCAGGAACAAAGGAACACATAAGTCAGTAAAAAAACCTGACAAGGTTAAGAAAACAGAAGGAAAAAAAACAACTATGGAGAAAACGCAAGCCGATATAAAGATTTCATGCCAACTGAAGTATCTGGATGACTTAGTTGAACATCAAACTGCTATTTGCATAGTTTTGGCTCCCTCTATTACTAGCACAAAATGATAGACAATCACACAGCAACAAACATGCACATATCAATTTACAATGCATACCAGCAATCTAGCTGTATGGTGTTTTGTTTTGTTTTGTTTTTTTCCCCACTTAGTGAAATTTATTTCTAAAGTATCCACTTAATACTTTAACTGAATTCTTAAACTGCTGGATTTTCACATACATTTGACCAAAGTTATATTTAGCTGTCATCAAAAAAGGCCATTACTCAGGCTGTCAGGCTAGCAAAGACAACAAAATAGAGCAGGAGGAGAGCAGATCTGAAGCATCATCCTCCCTAAGCAGGGCATGGTACTGATGGCAATGAAACCAGCTCGCGGTTACGGGGCACACGGTTGTGTAGTTGCTCTCATCTAGTCCTTCCATGGCCAAAGGAGAGAGATGCTGAGCAGGCAGGGAATTGCTTGGTGGTAACAGGAAGAGTAAAACACCTCTTATGTCCCCTTATAATCAATGTCCCTACATCATTCAAACACATGGGGTACAAATACCTGACATTTGCAGAGGCTGGGAAACAGGCAAGCACAGATGGCTTGTTCCTGGGGCAGTGAGTTCACTTAAAAGAGGCCATCGGGCCAACGGGTAGGGGAGGGAGGACAGAGAACAGCAGCTGTTCTGCTTCAGCAAAATTTTACTATTCATTAGATGAAGGCAAAATAAAGCACTTTATCTTTGCTCTCAAGGGGGCAAAATGCAATTTTTCCAACACTGCTTAGTAGCACTAAGATGTGACACACCTAAACTAATGAAGTCAAGAGAACTGTTGCATTTTTAAAGCACACATTATCTACACTTGGCTAATATCTTATTCAGTGATACTTTGTAGCACTGTATAATTACAAACCTATAAAATAACCATTAAATTCACACCAGTAAACATTTCTTTGAACTGAGTGAAATAAAGCATTCTGATGTATGCTACTCTCAGCAGTTATCATAGCTATTAGAAATATATTCAGTAGACCAGATTACAAAAGAAGTCGTAATTCCACAAGAATCAAAGTAACAGGGTGCTTAATTGCCTCAGATCAATAAAGGAAAAATGATGGCAGAATCAATTAAAAATGTATTAAACAAATGTATTTTAGGTGGTAGCACCTCACCTTCATGTTAGTGCATATTTCCTTGGGTTTTATGAGCTTGCTAGTTTTACATCAGAAACTGTGAGACATAAAAAGATGAACTACAGTCATTGCCTTATGGATTCCAATATAGGCTAGAAGGTAAAATCAGCAAAAAAAAAAAAAAAAAAAAAATCCCATAAAATATATCATATACATTTTGGAGGGGATTTGAATTTTTCTTCAGAACTACTTTTTCTCTACCTGCAAAAATTTTGATTTAAAAAAAAAAAAAATCTTCTCTAAATGAGAAGCATTGAAATGGCTATATCCTAAAGCAATTAATATTTAAAATGTTCCTAGAAAGTCCTGATAAATGATAGGGATCATTTGTGAGCATCACATCTTTCTCAGTCTCTTCTGCTGTAGAGACTTTGGAACCTGATCTTCTAATTGCTGTATGCCAAAAAAAGGCCCTCTGACAAGAGCTTAATGATCCACCCAAACTGCAGCTAGCTGTAAATTAGTAGGAGCAAAGAGGAGTGGAGGACTTAAGAAACCTGCCTGAGTTTTTTTGTGACTGTGGCACAGCAAACCTCTGGGTTTGTACTTTTGTTGAACAGATGTAGACAGATGTTCTAATTTCCCAGAGGATATCAAGTCCATGGACCCATTTGCATTGTATCACAGTCACAAGCTACAAAATTTCAAAAGTTCCGGCAGATCTTTCTCTGATATGCTCTCTCAGCATGAAAAAAACACACAAGATGGAATATTAAGAGTTTGTGCAAAGGGAATCCTTGGAATCTAAAGGCTCCTCACATACATCTTCACGTCATCAATGACAGATGGCAACTTCTAGCTTCCAAACCCTCACGTATAATAAAATTGAGGCACTATATTCCTTTTTTTTTTTTAAGTCACACAGCATATTAAGAAATCAGAGCAAAAATCATATGTGAGATTATTATGCGTAAATGCAGAAACTATACATATTTAACCAACAAAGGACCTGTAACTTTATCCAGTAACAATATAACTGCAAAATAATGATTTAGTAGCACAGCACAAATCCTAGAATCATAGAATAGTTTGGGTTGGAAGGGACCTTTAAAGGTCATCTAGTCCAACCCCCCTGCAATGTAGCTGGGACGTCTCCAACTGTGTCAGGCTGATCAGAGCCTCATCGAACCTGGCCTTGAACATTTCCAGGGATGGGGCATCCACCACCTCTCTGGACAACCTGCTCCAGTGTTTCATCACTCTCATTGTAAAAAATTTCTTCCTTCTATCTAGTCTAAATCTACTCCATCTAGTTTAAAACTATTACCCCTTCTTCTATCGCAACAAGCCCTGCTAATGAGTTCTGTTTGTCTTTCTGATAAGCCCCCTTTAGGTATTGGAAAGCTGCTATAAGGTCTCCCCACTGCCTCCCCTTTTCCAGGCTGAACAGCCCCAGCTCTCTCATCCTGTCCTCATAAGAGAGGTGCTCCAGCACTCTGATCATCTTTGTGGACCTCTTCTGGACTCTCTCCAACAAATCTATGTCCTTCCTATGTTGGGAGCTCCAAAGCTGGACGTAGTACTCCAGGTGGGGTGTCATGAGAGCAGAGCAGAGGGGCAGAATCACCTCCCTCAACCTACTGGCCATGTTCCTTTTGATGCAGCCCAGGATGTGGTTGGCTTTCAGGGCTGCAAGCACACACTGACAGCTCATGTTGAGCTTCTCATCCACCAGTACCCCCAAGTCGTTCTCCTCAGGGCTACTCTCAAATATTGAACATTGAATACTCAGCCTTCATAAGGAAACATTCACAAATAATTTGATTATGTTGTGTTATTAAATATATGTAGGGAAAATGAACAACCAAACAATTGGTTTATTTCACAAGCAGGAAAAGAGGCCACAAGTATTAAAAGAGACCACAAGTATATAAAAGAGGCCACAGAGATATGTATTCCTGTACTATTCATGCAGACATCATTACAATTTAAAACAGAAAATATCAACATGTAAACAAACAAACAAAACAAAATAATGAGACCCAAAAGTGCAGGGAATAAAATTCATCGATCTTGCTTAACACCTTAGATTTAAGCT
>WHYT01017894.1:1107799-1149670 GCA_009806455.1 Tetrax tetrax
GGCTGTGGCCCGTGGAGGGCCTGCTGGGGCAGCTGTTCTAGAGGGACTGCACCCCGTGGAAGAGATGACCCACGCCGGAGCAGTTTCACGAAGGACTGTGGCCCGTGGGAGGGACCCCACGAAGGAGCAGGGGAGGAATGTGAGGAGTTCTTCCCCCGACGATGAAGCAGCGGCATGAAAGAACGTGTGATGAACTGACCGCGACCCCCATTCCTTTTCCATCCCTAGCCCGGCTAGCTCAGTCAGTAGAGCATGAGACTCTTAATCTCAGGGTCGTGGGTTCGAGCCCCACGTTGGGTGCCAAAAGAACTGTCGTAGTCTGGTCCCGATTGGGGCTGAACTACGACAAAGCTAAAATGAGTCAATGCAAGACTTTCCAGCTTTCCTGACAAAAAAAAAACCTACCAACTCCAAGCACACTCCACCCCCTTCCTTCCCTCCCTTCTCTTCTTGCCTCCCCTGAAAAAATCCTACTCCAAAAGTCCAAATACATTCTAGTAGTAAATAACTTTAAAATACAAGATTATGTCCAAAATCAGTGTCAGTTATGCCACAGAGGTTTTCAGCAACCGATGTAGAAAATTTTGGCAAGTGTAGGGGCATGACAGCTACCCAGCTGCCGGCTACAACTTCTCAGTTCATGAACAGGTATGCTGGGTGTTGATCACAGAAGACTGATGCCTTCAGAGCAATGTGTACGCACATATTGCTGTACTGCTGTTGACTATTTTATACAGCAACATGGTATCACTTCTAGCACAGAACACCATTTTGCTCTTCCAGCTAAACATCAAGGAATACAATTGCAAGACAGAAAGGGGCAGACACTACTTAGTAGGTAGCAACCCAAAGCATTATGATATGTAACGTAGAACATGGTCTCCTTGCGCTTTACTCTATACATATTGAACCACTGAGTTGCAGGGTGTCTCCTGCTTCTTATTGATAGAAGAAAGGAACTCTCTTTATTTTCAGTGTAAAAATAGGTTTTCTTCTTGTTCTAAAAAGGAATCATTTTACATTAAATTAAGATACTTTAAAATTACAGAATTACCCTCAAATATCAACAAGAAATAGTAGCATTAGATTTGGATGAAAATGATTCATAAGAATATATATAATTTGTGCTATAGCTAAAAAAGTAACTCTTCTATAAAATATATATATATATTAATTGTACATATATAATATATAATTTAATTTTCCAAGCGTAAATATTGCAGCAAAATGTTTTATCCTCAATTGCTGCTCTAATAACATACCAAACGCCAGCTTGGAAATTAAACGTTCACAAGAATACAATTAAAATGAAACCCTCACTCCCAAAATTTAAAAAAAAAAAAACAATCTATGAATCTATGATAAATAAATGAACCAAAGAAGTATTCCTGCTGCCTTTGTCCACTTCTTTTTTCCCATATGGTATCTTACTTGTCATATGGAGACTGCAAAAAAAACCCTTTTAGGGAATAAATTAGAAAAATGAAGCATAAACAACAAAGCCTGCTCAGCAGTCATGTTTTCCAGTGCTCTGTAGGGTAGCTGCAGGAATTTTCCATGCTGTGAGTGTTAATGAGACCCTCCATAGGCACCATTAATACATAAAAGCAATCACCTATAACTCACCTTTTCATATCTGTATTTCTTGAATTTAGTAAATGCAAGCAAAATAGGAAGCATCATGTAAATACCACCCTCATTTACTGATACAACCATTAGCCAAAAAGGAGTTGACAACAGAAAAGTTACTGCAATACATAAATGCTTCAATAACCAAGCACAGAGTCCAGAAGCACTTGGAGAACATGTACAGTTTTGAAGACTACAAAACTATCCCTAAAGGTATGGTTTTCCTGATGGAAGAAAACATATTTAGAGGAGTTACTAATTAGGTAAAACTGGCTGGATTCAAGATACTTAGTTACTTAGAACAGAAGGGGTATCTGACCAAACTCTATAATGACAGTAATCTGGCATGAAGCAAACACATACAAATTTTTTACAGCTTATTTCCAACTTGTGGTTTATCTTTCATAACATTTATTTAAATGAAAGAGGGAAAAAAATCAAATTTGAAAGCCATGGAAAGTTCTGGCTAACAGTTGTACACACGAGGCAATTGTCACTAACCAGTACCTCACACAAGCAAGTTTCCAAACCAGGCACTGGATGTCAGCTAAAGACAGTTCCACCAACCTGTGACGGACCTCAGACTTTTGGTAGGAAAAAAAAAAAATCAATTTTTGAACTGCCAAGCCCCTCGGCAAAAACATGTGCTGAGTACTTCAGTCCCTAATACTTGAAAAATTTTGAAGTGAAAGAATATCAGTTATTTCTGCCAAAAATGCACAGCTTAGGATATTACTTGCTATATTTAGTGACAGAAACATGAAACAATAACATGCCTGATAGCTGTCTTGCCCTCTGGTCTGGGTTCAAAGTGATTTCTCTGTTCCAGTTACTGGCAAGTTTCTACATAATTTGAACACATACTCAGAAATGAGATGCATTTTTTTAAACAAGACCATAAAATGGACACCAACTTGCACCAAAAACACGCTTTAGGTCATCCT
Source organism: Tetrax tetrax (assembly GCA_009806455.1). Taxonomy (NCBI): domain Eukaryota; kingdom Metazoa; phylum Chordata; class Aves; order Otidiformes; family Otididae; genus Tetrax; species Tetrax tetrax. The sequence continues at coordinate 1,110,373 of WHYT01017894.1, forward strand.
TTCTCAGCTGCATTTCTGCTTCTGATGACGTAAATTAACCATTGGGTTTCCCGTAGTTCTCACTACCAATAACTGATTCAGGAAGGACATCCTATATCAACACAGTCCTTTTTGGTACAGTGATATCCATTGCCAGGTAAAGATACTTTTTTAAATAGTATTACCTGCTGGACGACCCCAAGCATGTTCTAAGCTGAACATACCGAATACATATCAAGGATATCCCTCAAAGCCAGCTTTGCTAGAGGTTGGGTTTGCCTTTCCCTGTCCTCTTGCTGGCTCTGATGCCCATCAGGACCACCACTGAGTAATTTCAGCATGCTAAGTTACAAAAGATACTTTTTTTGGCAGCCAGGTTGATGTCTTAGTGTGCTGCAAGAGCTCTTTCAGTATTTGATGTGAACTGAGGCACTTGAAAGAAACAGAGTAGTAAGTGAATAGGATGAAAGAAAACCACGGTCAGCAGTGAAAGGGGCTTGGCTGCTAACACACTTATTTAAACAATAAAATGCACTTCCTGAGTGCACTGATGACTTTACTTGAGATTTTCCTTAAATAAAATATGACTTCAGAAATACTCATTATGCAAACACATAACTGAAAGTAAGAAATGTACCTCATTAATAGCTCTTCATAGGACCAAAAAACGATGATGGACAAACTTGCGAATACGATCAGCAAGGGGTCACATACTGATATCTGTTAGTTTCAGTGAGTGGTTCACATAACTGAAATATCATTTCCTCTCATTTGGATTCCATTAAATAACTTAGAAAAAAAAGTAAATTCCATCACTGATCATGTTCTCAAACAGCAGTAGCTGAAATGCAGTTTTCAAAGGGAGAAGACTTTATACAGTTTCCCAGTGACATATTAAAACACTGTGTCAATTACTATTATAATCTACATCATCTACTACATCTCCTTCACTTTTTTCCCTCTCTCTCCCTCTCTATTTTTAATGAAAAAGTGAAATACTGCTAGTGACTGCCAGATAGGAAATTAGCTCAACGTTAAGGACACGTAAAATTGCACTTACGCTCACTAAAAGGAGTGTAGCTATTTTCTGAGGTTTTCTTATTGCTTTTCTATTATGCTGCATAGACATTTGTCTAAACCAATAAATAATCAAAGTTCAAAATGGCCAGATCCAGAGCATAGCAAAGTCAAGGGAAAACGTCTCAACATACTCAAATTCAGACATGTCTGCCACAAACTCCCATTTCAAAGTAATTTTGAATTACTGTCAACATCAGTGATACAACTGTTATTACTGTGAGAAGCTCACTGTCACAGGATGTTTTATAGACCAAAAGTCTGAAGAGGTACTGACCTGGTTTTGGCAAGGATGGAGTTAATTTTCCTCTCAGTAGCTGATGTGTTTTAGATTTCATATGTGAAGAATGTTGATAAACACACTTATGTTGTTAGTTGTTGCTAAAGAGACCAAGGTCGCTGTCTGGCTTCGTAGGTCTCTCTAATATGCAGGTGCAGGAAGCTGGGAGCGATATAGCCAGAATAGTTGACCCAAACTGGCCAAAGAGAGTATTCCATGCCATAAACGCCACACGCAGTACTTAAGGTGGGGAGGTGAGCCAGTGAGTTCTCTCTTTTTCTCTCTCACTGTTCAGAATCAGGCTGGGATCGTTTACAGGTTGTTTTTTTTTCGTTATGTGATTGCTGCTCAGCACAGGCTATATCAGTCATCAGGTCATCGGGTGATGAGAAATTGCACATCATTCATTGCTCTTGCTTGTTTGTTTGTTTTAGATTTTTTTGTAATTTTTTTTTTTTCCCTATTAGTATTATTTTCTCTCCCCCGCCCCCTGGGGGAGATGGAAGGTGACTGAGCAGCTGTATGGTACTTGATTGCTGACTGTAGTTAAACCACAACAGGTACAAAAAGGATCACCAGAATTAATGGACGGTGGATATTAAATTAGATCAGAGGTATTTAAAAAAAAACAAACCAAAAAAACAAATGCAGCCTATGGCTCACATAGTCCCTGAAATCCTATCTGTTGGAAGCCAGATTTACCAGGGAAAGAAACACATTATTCTTCTTCCATATGCTATACTTTGGGCAGATTTATGGGAGTCTGTTTTGTTTTTAAATACTGTTTACATATTCATTCTGTCAAGAAAATTTCTTATTTCTTAAAACCCACTTACTACAGGGAAAAAAATAAAAGTAACTGACACTGACAAAAATAAACATGTGAATCCAATAAAATACAACATATGTGATGCTTTCTTTTTAAGTTATGTTTGGTTTTCATTGATTGTTAGTGATATGGCACAAATAAATGGGGCATTCTGCTAGTAGTAGACTTTTTTCCCTGTAACAGATTCAGTAAACAATGTTCCACATATTGTGACACCAAAAGCACTGGTGCTCTTCATCTGTTCTAACATTGTTTCAAAGAATTATACTCAAACATCAAAGGTTGTTTTTCTCGACCCAAATTTTGCACAGATATAAACTGTTATGGTAGATTAACCTCAACATGTCAAGTTATATACATGAATCATTAGGTTTTATTTAGTGGACATTTCTAAAGATCAGCTTTCAGTGAGGTCTGTGCTGATAATTTTTTCCCTGTAATTACCCACTGAATTTATTTGAACTCATTTATTGCTAATTTGTCAAAATAAAGAATGACACTAGAATCAGCAATTTTATGCTAAATTATACATCCATTTAACGCCTATAAATGCTGATCATGCAACTATATTTCTTGTGTTCCCGGAAACCATACTGGGAGGAGTTCTAAGGACTTCAGATAGCAGTATGTGTTTAATCTGCCTCCATTCACAGGTATGTAACATAAAGTTTACAGATCAGCAATTACCTTGAGCTTAAATTGTGGGTTCCGTGATGGGTGTGGCCTACTTTACTGTGTGTTCTGTCTTGCCTATTTTGTCTCTTCAAGTAGAGTGAGTCAGGTAAAACCTGGTGGTGCCTTCATAGTGACCAACTGAGCACCAAGGGACAGAAGATGCCAGAGGCAGCAAGGGATGGCAGAGCAAGGAGTGCCAAGGGGAGCAGGGCACATGCAACCGGGCTTCAGAGGAGAAAGAAAATGAGTAAGGATCAAAAGGGATAACTCAGAATTTTCTTCATCCCAGAAAGCCATGCAGTAGCTGAAACCAAGCATGGGATGAATGAAGGACCTACTTGCAAGGACTCACTGTACATGGGAAGAGTAATATTGAAAACCTAGTTATTCTGTTTTGCCTAAGCTAGCCATGTGGGATTTTTTTTTTTCCTATTCAAAAATAACTAGCCAATATAACCACGTTTTATGAATTTAAAAATCTTTTGGTCTTTTTAGGAGCTCCCTATAAAGAGAAGGTCAAGGGAGATCTTTTTCAAAGCTCTCACCTTCTCAAGGAAACACAAGAGCTTGCTAGATTTCTGCTATCAAATCTCATCTCATTAACATTTCAAAATATACTTTTATAACATTTTGTAGATTTACAGTTTATAGATTTACACAATTTATGGACACGTGTTTTATATAGAGATTTATAAAAATTATAAAGATCATTTTATAGATCTATAAAATTTACAGACAAATCTTCTTGAGGTAAATGACAAAATACTTTTTTTTTATTTATTTGATACCTAACACTTATGCCAGTTATAATTACCAGGCAGAATGAATTTCAGTTTACATTAGATTTTCTCTTTCTGCAGAGTTTGCCCAAATACAGTTTGCCCTGTATCTGACTTAATGGATCAATGCTGAATGACAAGAAAAGAAAATATATAGTCGTCTAAATTTCTTTTATATTCAAATGAGATATTATTAAAAGGTTACAATTATGATTCAGATTACTCTTTCTAGACAAGATATCACTCAGATGGAGAACTAACATGAATGCCACCTGAAAGTTAAACAGAGGGGCAACAATAGTCTATACATAGCACTCAAAAATACACAGCAAACATACAGCCTCTAAAAATGACAAACCTATATAGAGCTATATCTGGTGTTCATTGAATAACTCGAACAAAGTATGAGTGCAGGTCAACTTTCTCACTCTAGAGGAAGAGTTTAGATACTCAAGGAATCTTCAAAGTGAATCTACAAGGGCATAATGTGAGAAAATAGGTTAAGAGCAAGCAGTATTACTATATTTAGGCACAAAGAAATCTAAGAATATGCGCACATGTGAATCCCAACAGAGAGAGAGCAATGTCAAAAAAATAAAATAAAGAAACCAAACATGCACATAGAATAAATGCTTTTGCCAATACGTGAAATGACTGAGAACTACAAGGATCAAAACAGCTCTAAAAAAACACTCCCTTAAAAAAAAAAAAAAACCCACAAACAAAAAACCACCAACCTATCCTACAAGTTAGAAGGACAAATAATCCAATAGGGTTTTTTTGATAATTTCCATTAATGTCAGAAAGTGCTAAAATTGGAATAATTTACCTATCACACTGGGGTTTTGTGAAGAGTGCTTAATGTTCACAAAGTGTTCTAAAGCCAAAACCAGCTGCTCAGACACTCGTATTTTAAATAGCAAAATGGTTTTGAGGACTCTCAAGTCGGATGATCAAACCTCCTAGTTTTGAGGTCAGTCTCAGAATCCAATTCTGTATATATTTGTAGATTTTAGTACTAATTTACGTACCATCTACACATCCTGTTCTGTATTCATGCCTCTTTTTCTTGTATTTCCCTAATAGTTCTTTAATTCTGCTGATTTGGGGCCCAGCTCTAACAAAGTAAGTTATCACACAATTACATTATTTTTACCTATCTGTCCACCAGTCTTCTCTCTGATTTCTAACAAAATAAAATCTCTGACCTATCAAACTCATTGTAGTTTAGTTTAAGAAAGTAAGGATAGTCTACCTAAACCAGTCTCCTGTCTGATGATGTCCAAAAATGGGTGTTTAGGAAAAACCATAACAACAGCGTAGCTGTGTATTCAATACTAACCTAGAAAACATTCCCAGCTTTGAATAATTAGCAGTCCAGAGAGTCCTGAGCAAAAAGTGATATAGTTACATCTTGGATTTTCTTCATGAAATTAACCAAGAATCAAGTCTGATATAATTGTATTGCTTATTTCCACAGATCCATCTCTTTGAAAATTTTCTTTTTTTTTTTTTAACAATTTTCCCCTAATTTAGCAGGGGAGTATGAAGTGTCAATATATTAAGCTCCACAGTGTTAGTTTTTGCAAATGTAAGGAAAATCAGCAGCAGGGGAAAGGAGCTACTTAAATTAATGACCCTCATGAGAAAAGACTATAATCATTCTCAGTTCCACATGGCTTGTGCTGTTGGCAGAGGATCCATGGCATAGCTCCTCACCTTCCGCAGGCCTAGGTAGGAATTCATAACATAGTGGTGGGTATTATACAATGATGTGTTAGATGGAAACTAGAAGTACTATGGAGTGACAAAGCGGTGGTAACCCACGGAAGACATGGAGTTATTACTGTGGGAGACAGCAGAGAAAAGAACTGAACATACCAGAGTGGGAAGGATAATGTGGGGAAATGGGAAGGAAGCTGAGATGTCTAGAGAGATATATCGTAACTTTGCAGGAGTCTTGGCTTCTAGCTCTGTGTGACATTTGAGTGCAACAAAGACAAAGGTGAAGCTCAGTCTACAGTGGAAAAGGTAGAAGACATCAGTGCTGAAAGGAGAAGAGAAGGAAAGCAAAACAAAATGTAGTAGCGGCATAACAGGGAAGGCAAGCACTCTGTACAGTAAGACAGTTCCAGAGATACATTTTTCTACTATTTGAAGAAAAGACCTGCAAATTTAAGTGGATGGCAAAGTACTTAAATGCCAAATTCTTCATGTTAGGATTTTCTGTCTGTTGCAAGGCTTTAGCGCTACTTTGTAACAATTTTTAGAATAACAACAAAAAAATCTAAAATACCAGCTAAAATAGCAATCTTTCCTCACATTTTGTTGTTCAACACCTGCCTGTATAAATGGCTTCCCCAGCATAAAACATAGGTATTGATCTACAGCACAGATGACAATAAAAGCTAAAATATCTCTCAATATCAACTTCCAAATTGCTATCAGAATTTATTAGAAAAAAAAAAAATCTATTGAAAAGATATTTCTAGTATTTCATAATTTGTTTTCATTCAAATAGGAAAGAATAAAAGTTCTCACTGAAAAGAAGTCCAAAACTATTTCAGTCAGAAATATAAAAACTTAACCATTTTGTATTATTCTGATAAAGAAATAAAATTAGCCCAGAATTAGATAGGATCAGAAAATTGATTCTAATCTGAAATTGCTATCTTTTGATATAAATTAAATGTTTATTTTTTTAAAAAAATATTTTCTTAGGTTTTAGAAAATAACCTCAGATTATATGCCATGAGGGCTACATGGGAAGTTCTAAGAGCCTCCAGACACTCTATGCCAATAGTTTTTTGATGAACAGTTCTTTCATTGCATAGGGGTGTTAACTCTTTTCATTAAAGAGCACAGTACAAAAATTTACATTTGTACAAATATTTACCAAAAATTGTGCTTTCTTTTACACATATTTTGCACTTGTGAAGCTTCTGTACTGCAGAAGTTTGCAAATACGCCACTCGTCTCCTGAATCACCGCTTATCACAATTAAACAAAGTGTTTGGGCAGACAAAGAGTCTTGGACTGCCAAGACGAGAGGTAACTGTTTTGCCTAACCAGCTTCCCTGCCTGCGTCTGAAAACTCTACATGGCTCCTACACATTGCCAGACCATGCTGGAATATATTTATTGCCAGTACTACAGAGAACCCAGAAAGCACAAGGTTGAAGTGGAAGCAAGAAATGTACACTGTAAAAGGTAGAATTTGGATAGAAACTCCTTAATGGGCATTGCCTGCCAAGGGCATGAAAGGTTTGCAGCTGAAACAAGAGAGAGCACAGACCCTCTGACCTGACACACAAAAAGCTATGGATGTCGCAGTGCTAGCATTTTCTAGAGCATTCAGAAAAACAGACAATCCATTACTAGAAAACACAGTTTGGAGGAAAGGATATGCATCCTGTCTCTCAAGACATTGAGAATCATACTTTGCTATCATTATCATAGGAGGTCTTATCCCTTAGATGTGGACAGAATTCCTGACATCATGCAATACTTACTACCTTTTTAAACTCCAGTAATACTTAAATTACTCCTTATATTACTTTTTTTTTCACAGCTGTAGATACTATACAGAGCCCTGCCACTACTTTTACTGTCATTCCTTAGTAAACAATTCCAGACCTCGTAGCCCAAATTGCTCAATACAATTTTTAAATTTTATCCATTGTTTTCAGCCTCTTCTTTCACTTCATGCCAATTTGTTTTAAATTTTAGATTCTCAAGAGAACGAATCAAATACTAAACCACAAGTCACTGCACTGTTGTTTTCAACACATACTTGTGTGCATCTCTTGAAATTATACCATTTTTCTTCAGCAGCATATATCCAAAAGCCAAGAAGGCTAGAATTTTGAGAGTACAATCTGATTCACCTTAAACATGCTTAGTTTTCAGAAAGGGCTACTTTGAATAATCTCCACAATCATTCATCTCATTAAAATATTGTCAGAAATTTCTCACTTCATAAATATCACCTTTACAATTATTTCCAATTTTTTCTCATGTATGTGGGAACTTTAAAGGTTATCTTTTTCTTGAGTTCCCATGCTGTTTATTATCACAATAATAATCTACCTGTATGAAATTATATTAAAATAACAACATATAAACTAAAATGATACTTATTTTGCTTTTAACTTCTAATAAACCGTATTTTATCATATTCGCAATGTCATACTCAATTTACTAAAGCAATTTAGCTGTAATCGCAAAGCTGTGTGTTCCAATAAGACGTGACTCAATTTTGGAATATCAGCTAAGGAAAATAGTAGCGAATTTCACATAATAACACTTAATATACTCGAATGATCCACATTAGGAAATGATATCTAAGAGAACACTTTGGTCGCTATTTTTTGAGGTTCGATAGCTATAGATGATAAATTTTAGGTAACTTCCTTTTCGCTTGAATGAACCATGAGTATTTGTGCACTGAGAAGATCTAAACATAAATTTTCTTTTATCTGAAAAAGACTATTTTCCTAGCCAGCACTTGTTAAAACAAATCAGTATTTAATGGTTGTCATACATCAGAATATTTTTAAACTTATCTGGGTAAATAATTCAAAGTTTTACTCTTTATACTTACTATGATGTACATATCAAAGGTGCTGTCGTTACATCTGTCTGTTTGAGCTTATTTACTGTAATACTAAGTGATACAGACAGGAGGAATTGAAATCCCATTATTACCTATGGAATCTCTGATGCATTTTGGAACCCCATCTGTATTTCATCTGACAGCTGCTACTGTTCATCTTGCACAAACTGGGTTGACAGAAAAACAACTGACTCTGAAGACTTATTTCATGACAACATCAAGTTTCTATAAATGTTAAAAGACACAGCAGACAGTTTCTAAGTTCTTCTGACAATGGAAAATGAGTACTATATTAAATAATGATAATAGACTCAACAATTTACCAGTTTTTTTTTAATCAAATTTTCTTCACCATTGGTCACATGAAAATGCATCTTTACGTTATTTAATTGATTACTTGAATGGTTTTAATGATAGTTCTGTGTCTTATGTTTTCTTGTTTACATCATGTTGAATTAAAAGAAAATAAATTTTATTCAAAAGTAGCATGTAGAACATATCCAGTTATTTGCTAAATTTCATAATGAACAGCAAAGCAATTTGATATAGGCTAATTAAAAGTCAAAACTTCCATTTTCTATGTAATTGCTGCACATTTGTGACACACAGTTTTCTTAGGATTTTTGTTGCTGTATTTCTCTTTATAGAAAACCAGAGTCTTTAAAAGAATGTGCTTGTCGTAAACTTTACAGTCATAAATACCAAAAACAAAGAAAAAGGTCCTGACGTACCACAATTGGTGATGCAGTTCTAGTCACTGGGAAAAAAAAAGGATCCTTTCTGCTTTTCATGTTATGTTATAAACAAGCAGATCAAAAAGAATTTTGTGTATTTTCTAAAATACCTTTTTTCTTTGGTCATTTTATATACACTAAAATATTTTAAAATGTGCAGCTTTCAATTACATTACTTGAATGCCTTAAAAGGAAGATTTCTGACTATTTAAGTGGTAGATGTCCAATCACTAGCATGGGAAAGAACTTTTACTGCTGTTGGCTGATACATAGTGTTATTCTTAACTTTCTGTGCTTTTCTCTCTTTCAAACCAAGAAAAATGTTTGTCCTCTGGACCTCATTCTTCTTCCTTTCAGACCAATAAAGGGCTGCTTGTACACTGTGGTTGACTCTTTCATTATTTGCTCTATCTAAATCAGTCTCCTCCTCCACATCACTACGCTGTTTTTTCTCTTTCCTTATCTGTCACTATAACTTCATTATAGCTCGGTCAAGGTATATGGATATGCAAAGGATTAAAAATATTCAAAGGATTAGTTCAGATAGTCATATTAATGACTGGAGACACCACTGTTGCACTTACCAATTATTGTGATGATACAATGCACTTCATTAAACATGGACAAAAAAAATCCTAGTGTGGATTTGATATATACAAAATATTTTCACATTTGCCACTAGTTTCATCTTTTTTTTTTAATTTGACCTGACATTTATCTGTTTAATAGATATAAAAATTGCTTCAGTAAAAACACATTTCAAAACCAAAATTTTAATGAATATTAAAATCCCTTACGTGAAACTTGAACTAGGCTTGGTGGGAATTTTTGGAAGACTGATACATTATAAACAAGAAAATATCTAGCAGGAATTATGAAACAACATGGATATCAAATATGAACTGCATTATATGTGACCCAGAGACTTAGTAAACAAAGCGCTAATATGTTACTTCCAAAAAGCTAGCGCTTTCTCATTCATTAATCAAGAGGTAAAAATAATTCTTTGCCAATACAAACAGAGGCAGAATGATGTTATGAAAAGAAGGTGCTCATGTTAAACTGGGAGTCATGATCTTACAACATAAAAACTCATCCATTATGATTCACATTAAAACCATCAATCTAATTTCAGGAGACCTCACCTTAGACATAAACATCATTGCAAGATATAAAAGTCACTGGTTTATTCTCTAAGTAATCCAGCTCCATCAGGAAATTGGATAGTAGTTTTAATAAAATGGGACTCATAAGTTTTTATTACTTTTATAATGAACGCTCTTCAGTTTTATTGGCTCTTGGAAGGAGTAATTTAGGTTCTCTATTTAAACATGACTTTTTTATCCTTCACAATTGCTGGTTTCAACGTTATGTTTCTAACATTATAAATATAAATGCAGATACTGAAGTTTTAATAAAGGTATGAAGTTCTTTTCATTGATATATACAATATATGATTCTGAAAATCATAGGAAAAGGAAAAAAGATTTAATCAATTTTCTAGGCTGATACAGCTAATACAATTTTTGAGAATATAAGCTTTACAAAGTGGTTATCAGTGATCACACTGAGTTAGGTAATATATACTGTTACACATTGATTTCAATGCTTCTCTTGCTCTTCAGATTTTCCTGGGAAAAGTATTCTAATACATTTCCCACATATTAATACCATGGCCCTTACTGACATCAGCAAGAGTTTTACCATCAGTTTCTTAGATCACAAAATGTAAAGATGGGACATCTACATTTTTTTATAAGGTGAGCCAGGAGATTGATACTGATTTCAAGGGGAAGAAAAAAAAAAGAATTTCTATTCTGTCCTTTTTTTTTTTTCTTTCACTGTGGTTTAAATAGTTAAGCATTGGAAATTTTAAAATACTGCTCCTGAAGTACTGTCTCATTTCTTTCTAGAGTTTTGGAATAGACAGGAAAGACGTGCTCTGATATCACAAAAGTGTGTTTTGTTCTTCTCTCATTGTACTTGTTACAGAGGAAATGGGAAAAGAACAATACATTTGTACAGTCTGTTTTTAAAATAATGAGAAATCTTGAATAAGTAGTGAAAGTCTGACATCACCAGACATGTCCTAGTAAACAATCGACTGAAGTACATTGGCAATCTGAAATTCTACTAATTAATTGATAGAAGGCGATACCTGTCAGAGCTGTCAGGTATAGTCTTCTGGTATAAAAACCATGAAAACTTATTTTACCCCTTGCTCTTTCCTGTATATCTGAGTGACATAATGTCAGTAACGTGTTTATAGTAAGCTGAAGAAATGTTTACACACAGCTTCAGCTTTAGCTTTAAAAAAAATAAACAAAAAAGTTTTTTCATTTTGTTAAAACTAAAGGGGACAGGATGGAAAGAAACAACAATTTTCAACAACTGTATGCATCCTTCTATTTTGGAAATAGACTGGCGAGTTAAAAACTGAAATTAGAGTGCCATTCACAACTACATGAGTGGTAACAGGAGTTGGCAATGGAAGCCGATGCATCGATGCCTGCCACCTCTACAAAAATGGTGAGCAGCTGCACATGCAACTTCCATACAACAGATCAGAATACTCTGGCATTCATGGATGACACGAGAGCAGAGGGTCATTTATAAAGTACTCATTAGCTGGTTATGGAATTTCTAAGATTATAGAGTGAGAAAGGATATAAGAAAGAAAATTATTAAAATCAAAATTTAGTAAAGCTCCACTCTATTTGATTTCATCAGAAAATCCTGAATTTCATACTTTTTTTTTTTTAATTCATAGCTGTTTGTAATTGAAATTTGGAGGTTGCTAATATGTAATCATTACTCAAATAATTAAGCTTGGGAGCAATATTTTTTTTTTAATTAGCTATCTCAAAGTAAGTGCCATTATAACCACCTAATTATACTTTGAGACAGCTTTATGTATAAATGCTTTAAATATTCATTGCCTTACTACTGGGGGCTATGCCTCAGCTTATATACTCTGCAAGAAAACAAAATTAGCGTTATGCACTGAAGAACATGCATGAACAGAAAATGTCAGAATGCCGAATTGTGCAATTTTATGTTTTTCTTTCAAGACTTTCTAAGGCTTAAAGAAATAAACCAACTTGTAAATTTAAATTAAATTAATATTTTAGAACAATTATCTTTGTTTTTCAGTTTGATTTATGTCATTTACACTGTCTACATCTGCTTCTCCTCCATCAGCCTGGAAGAATGCCACTTCTCAAATGATTGAGCTATACCACTGCTAATGAGTAGCCTTTAAGATGTTAATATGCACCTGTCTTTTATTTCATAAACCAATCTTTTAGCAAAACTACTTCCAAAAAAAAAAGTCTCTTAGCAATTTTTAAGAATTGTGGGTGTATCGCCTCAGCAAAAAGAATGTTGAACTGCAGCACGGGAAAGTACAACCTAGCTAGAGGGGGTATCGACAGCGAAAATGCAGAAGCACCCATTAGCAGCAAGCCTGCTGCTGACTTGGTACATGTTAGGGATACTGGCCAACAACAAAGCATGTGCCAGCCTGTTTTTATTACTATTGCTACTTTCAGGAGACTCAGGAAAAGTTGAAAGGAATATATTAATTAGTGCAGCAATCAGACCTTCATGTTGCTATATACACCCCTAAGAGGGCAAGTTTTATATAGTCTCATTTCACTTGATGAATAATGTCTTAGGTACCTAACACGGATTACCATGGATTAACATGCAACTGGTACCTGTTTCAAACAAATTAACCCAAATAAAATTTTAGTACTCAGTTTGCATTTTTAAAGACTACATCCAATAATATCTTTATGAACCTGTAATTTGACATAGCAGCATCATTTTTCTATATTTAATATAATGCTTCCTATCTTTGTACTTCTTTCATACATTTTAAAAGCTCATGGAATTGAGATACCAGTAGATGTTAGAATCATTTAAATATTCTCTTTTAAGATTAATCATTAGTTTCACTCTCACTATTTTTGATTAAAGTGTCTAAATATGAGAATTAGCTTTGGTTTAAAAATTACTTTCTTCCTAACTATTTTACTGTCAGTAAAACATGGCAAACCTTCCTAAATAACAGATACATTAGGATATACATTTTCTTATTCTCAGTTCACCCTCATAATATCAACTTTGCTCACAAAATATTTGTATTTTTTTCTTATTTTTTTACTTTTCACCAAGACCCTGTCTAATGAGTATTCCTTCTCCACTCCAAGAATTTTGACAGAATTCATTCAGACTTAGGAAATTCACATCCTTTTGCAACCAAACTCCCTAATTTGCATTTTCTACAACTATCACTCTTGTCTCTTAATACTAACAGCATATTTTAAGAACTACATTGGGTATCAGATACAGCTCAGAGCTCCAACATACTGGTAATCAAAACAAGACAACAACTTTTACTTACTGGTTGTTCTATCTATTAGAAGGGTCTCCCCGGGAAAACCTTAGTCTAAAAGATAAACTGAAAATCTCAGCACTATCAGGTTTGGAAGTAAAAATGAATGTCTATTAATGTCTTATATACTATCCTCCTGAAAGTTAATTCTGAGGACAGAAAAATAATCCTAGTTTTATTAGCTGACATAGAACACTCTAGAAATAAAAGAGAAAGAATTGATATTTGTGAACAGACAGCTTATGATACAGGTGATACAAAAAAAAAAAAAACCATCAAAATCTATCTTTACTATAAATGTATTTTCTGCCTAATAATTTTACTTATTACATGTATTCTACATAAAGGGAAGCAAACACTTCATTATAATCAAAGAACATCTCAAATTTTAAAAAGGCCTATCAGAAAAAAAGTTACTCAGAAGAGAGATCATTCAACTTCAAAATGCTTAATTTAAACATCTAATATCCAATCACTTAAATAAGAAATTTGAAAGTACACACTGGAAGAGGTTGCCCAGAGAGGTGGTAGATGCCCCATACCTGGAAACATTCCAGGCGAGGTTGGATGAGGCTCTGAGCAACTTGATCTGGTTGAAGATGTCCCTGCTCCTTGCAGGGGGGTTGGGCTAGATGACCTTTAAAGGTTACTTCCAATTCAAACTCTTCTATGATTCTATATAGAGTCCATTGAGTAATGTGTTTTTCTGATTTGTTATTTTTATAGAGAAAAATATATTCTTTACTTAACAGAGACTTATCTTCTGCTGTTATTATTTCTATCAAGTTTTTATAATACTGATAAACAAGTGTACATAAATTGCATTTGAAAAGGAAGTAAAGTAAGGCAAAACTACAGAAGATATTTATTAAATGTGATTCTTGGATGATAATTATGTAGTTTCTGTATTGAGTTAGAGCAGTAAGATAGACAAACATGCACAGCATTTCAAAGTATTAGATTGATGAAAACATTTCCTCACCAATTTACTATAGTAGCAGAAAAAGTGATCTGGATCTATTCCATGAACATACAAGTCTTCACTTGATTCAATTTGACAGTATCTTAAAAAAGTAGTTTGGATGTAACAGGAACATGTTGTTGACACATTCTATCTCTGGATTTTCAAATAGAATAACAAAATAAAATCAATAATAAACCGTATTTTGTTCAAAACCCCAGATTGTAGGCAATATTGCTAGGAAAAAAAAAAGAGGAGAGAAATAATCCATATCCAAAGCAATTTCATTCTAAAAGATTTATAAAACCAAAACAATGATCAAAATCATACACCAGCATCTGCAGGATTTCAATTTTTTTTTTACTTCAGCTATATTCAGGTGATATTTACTTCAGATATGCAAGCAAACCAACTATTTTTAAAGTTTTGGTCTCCATAGTTTCATCTCTTAATGAAATAAATGTTCAAAAGCAAACATTTGTCAATGTTCTGTCACTTCTTTGTTTTAATAAAGAATTTTAAAAAATCCAATATTTTATCTTTTGCTTTAATTATCCAGCAGAGAGAGAAAAGCTTATATGCATATCAATTTACATTCAATCCATATAACTGTCAAAACACTTCATGAAAATAAATGTATTTCTTATGAGAGAAACACAGATCCGTTCAGGCTGGGTCTGTAGGGCTTACATGTTTAATTTTATTTTCTAAATCATGAGAAACAATAGAGGGGTGATTCTTCCAGCAACACATGTATAGGTATCAGAACTTGAAAAATAACTCCCTAACTCCCTTAGGAACAAAACAAAAACAAAAACAAACAAAAAAAAAGAAATATTTTTCTTCAATAGCTTATAATAATTTTACAAAACATTGTATCTCTAACTCAGATAGACTTCTGATACACATCTCAACCCAAGAATAAGGTCAAATATCTAATTAAATAACTTAATTTGAGAGTTAAAATTTGCTACACACAAATGCCTGAAAACTGTCAAGCTTGGCTGGCCAAGGTACATGGACCAGGAAATAAAAAGTCCTTTTTTGTATGAGATGTGGATGCAAGATTAGATGTGTCTATACTCATTTAATTTTCTAGGTAGCCATCATATATATAGAAACAGAATGTATACTGAAGATTCAGAAATATCTTTCAAATTTTTTACTTTTAACTAAATTATATTTAAAATATATATGAATACAGAAAAATAATTTCCTGAATAATTTTTTAAAAACTAATTGTACGATGTCCATGTGATGCATACTTAAGAGATTATTTTGTTGCTAAAGGTCAAATACGGGGAACTGAAGCAGCTGGAGAGAACACAAATGCCATAGGTTTACCCGGACTGAAGAGCTTCTTGTGACTGAAAGCTACCTCTCTTACAGCTAAGCACGGCTTTCTTCTTGATTAATTGAATTGGGAAAAACAGTACATTGGAGGGGGTTTAAAACCACCTGCCTTAGATATCTGTTCCAGGATGGGACAAATTGCCCTTTCGGTAACTTCTCCCTCTTTATAAAACAAACCTGGATGATACTCAAACTACTTTGGTCATAAATACATATTCAGCTGGGTAAGGAATAGAAATGTCAGAATTATTTGGCTACTAATTAAAAACACTGTTTTTGTTAAAATGAAAAAAAACCAAGCATCAGGGCCCTGAGTGGACCCACAAGCTCTGCTTCTTCTTTCCCTCTCATATGGGTATGGCTGCCCAGAAGCATGTCCATGCACACAGCCAGCTCTGATTGAGTGCCACTGTGCCATCGCGGGTCCCACAGCTATGGGAAGCCTTATGGGGTTCCCCTTGTCTGCTCCTGCCAGGGGCTGGCTGCAGATAAGCCTCCTGCCTCAAGGCTACTGACTCGCCCAGCCCCATGTTGCTCTCTTTGGACTGCTGAAGTGTCCTCCTTTGATCTTTAATGAACAAGATAGTATTCGCTTTTTAATGGGATTCCTCAAATGCTTGCATGTATGCATATGTTAAGATTTACACTGGATATACACACTCTGACCAAGTTCAAGCAAGAACTGAGGTTGCAGCATAACCTACAACCCATTAAACTGCAAAACAAATGGTGGAGTTGTTATTTGTAATATCTTTATCAATTTTCCTCTTTTAATCATTTTCAGTGTTAAGACTTTCACACAAACCTGCCATTGTACTTCAGCAATTTGTTCTGTTTTCATTAAATCTATATGAATCATCCAAATACCCCACTCCCTATTATTAGTCAAAGTAGTCTCAACTAATTGACAGGTTTTTTTCCAGCCTGTATGTGCTTCTGGAAGCTTTACATCTCATGAAGTGGAGGTTGTCGTTATCTGCCTCACTGAGATTAACTACAAGCTGTAGGCTATTTGTGTCACCGGCTCACCACAGGTTAACAGTGACAGCCACCACTAACACTCTCCTGATGGATTGTCCTGATGGATCATTTGGGACCTCTTTGAGAGAGTCAAGGGCAAGCTGACAGATAAAAATCAGCAGCAATTGATTTCCAGCAGAATCTTGAAAATCAGAGACATACATCTCACTTGTCTCTTCAGATACCCACAATGTTTTTCCTAGCATGCACTGCAAAAGAAAATACCCAGGAAGGACTGGTGGATTCACTCAATACTTAAAGAACCATGAACTGCTATATTTTATCTTTGAAAACAATAGCCTGCTGTGTTATAGAAGACATACACTTCATAAAAGAGTACTCAGCAAGAACTAATTTTTAGGAACTGAAATGCTGGAGAATGTTCCCAATAAGAAGATGTTGCCCTGCATTACATTGCTATCACATGCTTCATTGGCATAATTTAGACATTAAAAATCAGACTGTTAATTCTATCAAAACCAGAGAGACTGCAGGCAAAGAAATGTTAGGCTCTGCCTATGCACTTGTAATTTTTCAAAGTAATCCAGACCAATTTACAGCTTGTTTCGTAGTAACTGTAGGAGTCTAATAAGCAATCACTGTTCTATGGCATTAAAACATCTTCTCTAGTAATGATCGAGGCTGTTAAAAATACTAATAACATCCACTCAGCAGAGAAGACTCAACCTACTTGTAATGCCTAGAAAGGAGTTGTTCTTTAAAAGTGATAATAACACAGGCAAGAAAGAAGTTTCTTGTGTTTTTTTCCATCTTGAAATGTATCCTCTAATTTCATGTTATGTTTCCCAACACACAAAAAGGAAACTACGTTATTAAAAAAGAATGCCTATGAAAAATCGTTATTAAAATCTGGAATTGGAACTCTTAAAGATATTTTTATATAAAAGTTATATTCTTCCAAAATAATAATTTAGAAAGAGAAAAAAAAATCTTCAAGATGTAGACATTTCTTTATCTTTGTATCTGCGTATGTATTACTTCTGCAATAGCTGTTTCAGTATGTCACATCGTTCTCTTATTTCAGAGTAAATCTTAAAGTTTATAAAAATAAAATAATAAAAAGAAATTCAGAAATCCATATGAGTACAGGCACAACACAAAATATATTTTATTCTGTTGTTTTCTATTGAATAATGACTTTAATAATGTCATCAAAAGACATGAATTCAACTAACTGGGCATGCATGACATTCACATGGTATAATATTTTCTGCTAGAAACAGAAGCCACATGTGATCAACTGTAAGACCTCTAGATGAAAAAAAAAGTCAGCTGAATTGGTCCCCCATGGAGGGCAGAAATAAGCACTAATTGAAGTTACACAACACGAGGAGTCATGTGTGGAGGCTCAGCCAGAAAGCTGAACAGAGAGGTTCCTAGCATAAATATATTATTGGTGCAATCTTTAAGCTTTATAATTATGAGATCCAGGAAATTACTTTAGGTAAATATACAGTACTATGGGATTCGATGGAGACAAGAAATAGTCTACGTGCTACTAAGAGGCCTCATAGACCAATTTCTACTGTGCTTGTAGAAGTCTAATAATTTTGACCCTGCATAAAGTTTCATAGTAACAAAGGGAATTAAGCAAAAGTCTCTTCATAACATTTAGCACATTGGAATAATGTAACCACATTACGTGCCTAATTCAGAAATAGGCATAAAAGGCTTTAAATGTCCAAGTGAGAGCATAAGCTCTCTCATTCAAAGACATACCCAAAGTTAAATCCCTATACAAACCCATATTTGCAGAAACTCTTGCTTGACATGTCCAGTAAAATATGTCAAGATTGCTGTGACAGGTCTGTGTTACATACCAAGGTAGCCTCCAAAAAGCTGAGCAGCTGAAGCACTTTCCATGCTGATGTTGAGTTTAGCTGATGAGCAACACTGACTGTATTGAGAGGTCAGGTTACTAGGGCAGTAAGAAGCCTTCATAACGGTGATTTCTCAGTGGGTACTGCCTGGGACTGACTGTTTTTGTAACAGAGTTTAGGAAATTAGATGGATGATGAAGTTTCCATAATTGTGGCTCCACTGTCAATATTAAACAATTTTTAAAATCTAAGTTTAAAGTTGTACTACAGCAAAGAATGCAGATCCCTATGTAAAGAACACTGTTTATACAATATAAACATGCCTGAAGTATAATGTTATACACTACATTACAGTTCAAGAATGTATTTATGCCAATAAATAAATATCAGAATGCTATTAATGTCGACAAAAGCCTATTCACTAACATATATTCAGTGTGAGATATCAACAAAATTATTGCAACGATTTTCATATTTCTTAGCTGCACAGAGAAGAAAAATCTTGCCATTAAAATAACATTATTGCTTAAAGGATCACAGGTCTCTACCCTTCATATTCCTATAAAATTATTAGAATACTGAATCTCCATAATAAAATATATGTCCACAATATGAAGCTTTCATCTATCAGGTTACTATTTATTTCAACAGCCTACAGGAGCCTAGGGAAAAACAGAAAAACTAAAATGATGGGAAAGGCACAAAGGATTTTTAAGTTATTAAACTTACCTAATATAAAATGGCCAGAGAAATATATAGCAGAAAGTTAGAGTGGCCAGCCAACATGCAAGTTATACTCCATGATGCATGGACAATGTAATTCTAAAGAAATAACTCTAAAAATATTCATAATTACATTTTGCATTTATTAATTTTGCTTGATATATGAACTCTACATCTTACCTGTACGGTTAGAAGTTTACATTTGTAGAATGTTCCAATAAACCTACAATTCCATCAATACGACACTACATGTCTAGAAAACAACAGAAGAAAAACTCAAGCAGAACTAAATCTCCTTATAATGTGTTGCTCCTTTTGGGGTAGTTGGTCATCAGTCTTTTAAGTATCTGTGTGTTCAAGCAGATTACAGCAAAAAGTGAAATTGATACGTTTTATAGAGAAGAGGACTGAAATATTACTGAATATAGTTTATACAGTCATTCTCTAAAGCACAGAAGAAGATATAGCTATGAATCGCATTCTAGAATAGTGGCAGGAAAAGATGAACTGCTGTCATACAGAAACACAAAAATAATTACATTAGAGCAGAAAAGCTTGTCTTTAACAGGGCAGATATTGACATTATATTAGTTTATGTGACCAAGGCAAAGAAATGCAGGCAGAGTAATCGTGGTCTGCTATGGAGAAAGAAATGTTGCTAGAAAAAGTAAAGTATAATTGGTGAAGCAACTTGTTCTGATCAAGAGCATTGAGAACTTTCAGCAAATTCTTGCAAGATATCTAGGCAATTTAAGGGAAAAAAATACATTCTCACAGTGATGGCATGATGAGCATCAACAAAAGAATTTTCAGGGTTTTGTTGTGAATAAATCAAATAACATCTTATGGTTTGACTCATAAGGCAACAGTTTCTCCCTCATTATACAGGTGAAACAGAAAGAAGTTATTCTAGTTACTATTTTTTTTTCTGAAAATAAGGTATTTATCTGTTTCCAGGTACTTTCCAAGAGAGAGTCATATGATAACAGAGAGTAACAACCACACCAGAACCCCATATCACAGTTCTTTTTTTAACCTCATGAATTCTGAATAAAATATAATAACATGAACCTATCTGAGAAAAGGCAGTAAGCTTTTCACATCAATTGACTCAAAGGCCTATTAAGATTAAGTTGCTCTGAGTCAGCTATCACTATCTATATTGCAGGTGAAGAAATGGAGGCAAAATATAAGTTGTCTATGGAGCTTCATAACGACGCCAAGGGAGAAAGGGAAACCAATACCCAGAACTTGCTGACCTCAAGCCTTACTCCTCCAGAGCATTCTGCCCATCCCATCTTACCACACAGAAGAGTCAAGGACCTTTACCGTGTATTAAAATATATTTTTTTTATAACTAAATATCATGGATATTTAGTATCCACAATACTCAGTAAAAGGTAAGTAATTGTCATTACCTTCAGCGAGCACCATAAGGATCATAGGCCATGTGAAGAAAACAGGAGTATATAATGTTCAGAACAAATTTCTGGTTTCTTTTAATTATACAGCACGATTAGTCATAACCACATACAACAATCTTGCAAGGTAGTAATACTAATAAAATTAAAATAATGTCTGCAATTTATAATTGAAATAGGAAAAATCCCTTCTTTGTACCACATGAATAACACAGCAATCCCTTTTTAAAAGTTCTCAGTGGATTTTTTTTAAACCATCCTGCTTCTTTTTCACAATAATAGAAAGATTTTTCTCTATGTAACATACTTACGTAATTAATAACATGTACTGTGAGCATTTTGTGAGCCTATGAAAAATTCACTATGCAATTCTACTGAAATCTGCTCCCTTGGATTCGGTATTTTCTATTCAATTTTAACATCACACTGTGAGGAAAACAGATGGCTGCTTGCCAATTACGCTGAAGCACCCTAACTGGAACACATCATTATTTTAAGTTCACTTTTCAGGAAAGAATAATTCAATCATTTTATATTTTGTAGAGCTCTGGATTGATTCAAACACGTAATAAGCACAGTTTTTAAAGGTATCCTTCCTTCAATTATGAAGAAAGAAACTTTATTTACATTTCTTACACTACCACTGAAGAAACAGAACTGTGTGAACTTCAGTTAGATAAAAAAGAAATTCTCACCTGTTTCCTCTCATACTTCAAACTAGCAGCTTTAGTAAGGGAATCATAAATACAGAAAAGTTATCGGCACTCTGCCACAAAAAAAAAATATTTTTTATTCTGATAGCATTATGATGACATAGCAGGGCTTGGTCCTCAACCTCTATTCGTCTCATTTTGCAGTGACTGTGAACACTTTCCTCCACTCAAACAGCTTATAAAGCTCTCTGTGACTCAAAAACCTACCTGCCGTACCAACTTATCTCCTATGCCTGGTTAATATCTCTTCTTAGGCATGCCACTGTCACTTTAAACTGATGATTCTCCCATTTTCACTTTCAAACTCTTTCTGTCCATTTTTCCATCACTATTCCGACTACTACTCTCTTAATCTTTCAAGACTATGGGCTATATTTTTTTCCTTCTTCCTTCCTCTCTGTCCCATCATTACTTATCCAAAATATCTCTCTAGTACCTACCATTTTATTTCCATACACTTTTCAGCAAGCACTGACATTCAGCAACTCATCACTTCTCTTCTATTAATAGGGTCTTGTTGTGGCCCTGAGCTATTCACTCACCTGTCCTTTCTGTCTCAGTGACAAATTTTGTGTAGCAACATTGTTGTCAAGCCCTATGGCTTCAACTCTTTCTGGTGAGACCTTCTCTGCTGCCATTTCAAAATTTAAATTTATAACATTGTCCTAAAATTTTCAAAAACACCATATTTAGCTTACTTTGCTGTGACCAATTCCTACCCACCCAATTCACCACAGATTGGACACATACCATTCAAATCCCTTTTGTTAAGCTCCTCCATCAAAGGCTGCCTCTTCTTTGCCTTCAAGTGGCTCTTTTGCTAGCATCTACCTTCAGTCTACATACAAAACAGCCAGCTGATTCATTCTGACATGTATATGCACTTACACCCAACTCAAGTTATCACACTCATGTGCAACCTGACACAGCAGTGAGGTGGTTTATATCACAAATGCAACCTGAGCTATACAAAGTACAACGTGGCAGAAGAAAGAAAATTTGTTATATATACTGCTTTTGTAGTTCTTTAAAGTACATTCATACTGTTTGTAGTGATAAGAGTATTTGTCCACTCTTGCACTCATGTTCACATGTTCACATACGATGCATGACAGGATTTCACTAGTTCTGAACTACTGAAATACCATATTAGAAACCAGGTGCAGCTGATATGTAATGGCTGTGATCACAGGTAACGTCGGAAAAGTAGCATTTCATCTGACTAGCTGCCACTCTGCCCATTACATCTAGTAGTCATCCTCAGCCTATCAATTGGATTTATATTAACGGCTTTCTTGGTTATTTTTTCCTAAACGTTACTCTGCAGTGAAGAGATTTGATATTGTCAATTAAAAGCCCACGCTTGCATCTCTTCAACGAGACACCACATACCTGATCACATCTGAGCCAGTGCGCATCAAAAATTAGCTCATTCATCAATAAATGGTTCTGCTATTCTGTTATTTTAGCATTTTACATAAGAATTAGACGGTATATCATTCTTCACCATCCTTCTATATATAAGGGTTTTTTTTCAGATGAGAAATAGATCAAATGCAACGACACTCAAAGTATGAACATGCCTTCTATTAAACATGCATAATGCCCTACTTACATGTAAAGATTTAAAGCTTGCTCCATTGTGGGAATCATTCAGTTCAATTTTTATCATTGGTATAGTTACGTAATCCCATCTAAACGAAGTATAATTCAGACTGCTCAGGATGATTGGCCATGTGCAGAAATGGCTAGATCAGAACTATCATACTTTCACAGATGTTGCTCAAACCATTACACAACTTGCAGAAGGTGGCCTGGAAAAGGTAGAGATTACGTTATCACACGGCCAGCACCCCAGACATCTCAGCCACAGAGCAAAGGAGTTTCCATTTGCTTTTGAGAAAGAAAAGGAAAAGGGTGCACTGAAATGGAGAGCAAACTCCTATAACACAGCAAAAGAAATAACTGTAAAATTTATAAATTAATATGTAAAGGACATTTCCTTCCGCTGATAAAGGCATGATGTTAAATTTCAAAGCGGCCTACTGCTGAATGTGAAATATGAGTATTAGATGACCTGACCATGGAAAATGCCCTTAACCAATCTATGAAATGGCTTTTCTCTCCAGATCATGAAGAAATATGTGCCGAAAGAGCTGTGTGTCACGGAGCTGAATAAGAAAAAATTGTGACAAAGAATTAAAAAAACCCCTGGAAAATGGACTAGTAGTTTCTTTTACCATAAACTTCGCTGAATATGCTTTAGGGAAATAGAGGTGGCTACAAAACAGGAGAACAAGGACAGGTGCATGCTGCTCAGTGATCATTCGGCTGAGCAATAACTCAGTGCCTTTAAGAAACTATGAGTTTAATGTACAGCTGAAGTACATCAGCAAAGAGAGAAATCCAATCTCCTCAGAGATTATTTATGACAAAGTGCACCTAACTGAGGCCCAATTTGTTTGTGGAATTGCAGTCATTCCATTTCAACTTAACAACAAATGAAACTGCCTTGCACAGGATTGGTTCAGGGTACGAAAGAAAACAAGGGAGAGAACAGATACAACACTTCATTTACACACCAATTTACAAGCTCACTTACAGAAATGATTGATAAAGAAGTTTTTTGGAAGCAGAAAACTATCTGAAACAGAAGGCCTCTGAGTCACATCTAAATTTTTTCCTCTGTATAGTGAGCACTTCTTATTTCAGCTTTATTAATGCATTCTCATTGGCTTAAAATTCATACTATGTCTCATTATTTTACTGTTTCCCAATTCACTTTACACAGTTAAATTGCAAGTTTTGTCAAACTAAGAAAACTAACATAATTTTTGTTTTAGATACAAATAAAACACACTCCAGGATTAAATTTCAGACAGGAAAAAAAAGTCAGAGCACGGTGTGAGCTGGCAGCTCCCCACAGCCAGAGGCACTGGGGGAGGCTCCCCAGGGCACGGCCGTGCAGCCAGGGCTCTCCCCACTGCTCCCAGCAAGGGAGCCAGGCAGCTGGGGGGCAGCTGGGGGTAGCCCTAGGCATCAGGTACCTCCATGGGGAAGTATTTTTCTAATTAATAATATTTAGATTTTATTATATATGCTATTTGAAAGCAAATTATTTGAAAAAGCTCACGTTACGCTGGATTTGCTGTGAAAACGGTGATGTCACATAACTTTGGCTAACATATCAATCAATACTTTATCACTTGGCTCAATTTTGTTCAAATTAATTTTAAGTACTGCTGTGGTTTACCCTAGTCGCCACACAGTTTCTCGCTCACTCTTACCCTCCCCAGTGGCATGGAGGAGAGAATTGGGAAGAAAAGAAAACTCATGGGTTGAGATGAAAACAGTTTACTAGAATAGCAAAGGAAAACTACAATAACAACAAAATATAAGGATACTAAAATATACAAAATGAACAATGCACGATTTCTCACCACCCAATGTCCCAATGACTGAAACAGCCCGTCCCAAGCAGTGATCACGGAAATGAAACCGAGCAGCAAGCAAAGGAGTGAGAGGGAGAGAGTAAGGGATGCCAAAGATGCACCCTCCTTGGGCAATACCCACTTACATACTGAGCATGACGTTTATGGCATGGAATACTTTCTTTGTCCAGTTTGGGTCAATTATTCTGTCTGTATCACTCACAGCGTCCTGCATTTGCACATTAGCGAGACTTGGAAAGCCGGACAGTGTCCTTGGTCTCATTAGCAACAACTCACAACATCGGTATGTTTACTAACAATCTTCACATATGAAATCCAAAACACGTCGGCTACTGAGAGGATAATTAACTTGATCCCTGCTGAAACTGGGACAAGTATGTTCACTGCAAATTAAAATATGAAAAAGAATTTGGGGTCAATTTCTGCTCTTTTTTCATTCTTATAATCCTAAGCAAGATTTTTCATTTCTCCATACCAAAGCTCATACAAGTATTTCCTCAGCCACTGAAAATCACCACACATCAAATAGTAAACCCAAATGTTCAAGGACAGACTGGGCAACACTACCAGACGGGCAGTGCTGTAGTCTTGAAATTACAGTAGGAAATGGTTCTAGAAATGGTAATCAGTGGGTCCAGAAAAAACACACGGGTCCACAGAAGAGGGGTAGAGAAAATAGTCAGTGTTCACCATTAAACACAAACCTATAATTTTACATGCACCTAAAATGAATTCTGAAATCCTAGGTCTTAAAACCCACCAAAACCAGCAAAGTAGCAGCGCACACAGGATCTGCTTTTCAAAAAAGTACTGAAAAAATACTTCCTAAATAAAAAAATACACAGAAAATACAAATCAATATATATTCCCAAGCAGAAAAGAGAACAGTTACAGAAAACATTCAAATAAAAGAAAGGCAAAAGGTCAAAAACAGAGAACCAGACAATTTAGAGAATCTGTATTTGAAATGGATAAATTAGCACCTATTGAAGAGCAGTGCAGAATGACTTAAAAAAAACCCCAACCCAATAATCAGGCTCTGCTTGTCCAAAAGCTGAACATGAAAATACGAACCTCTATAAAGCATAAAAAATGGTTTTACTGTCCTGCTGAATGAAAGCAAAAATACAAAGGAAGGAGACACTTATATCAACTTCTCAAATGTGTTACATAAGAGAAGCAGAACAGGTGTATGGCATTTTTTATTGAGAACTTCCAAACTTTAAAAGCCATACAATGATAAACAAACTTTGGCAAAAGAGAAGGGAATTTTCCACAATGAAAGTGGAAAACTGTATGGAAAGAATACAAAGATTCAAATGAAGCTAAAGTAGAGACAAGACTACCAAGATGGACCTGAATATGAGAACTGTATGTTTGTACCTATCATCCCAATATCTTATTTTTAATATTGTGATGCTTATCCAACTATCTGTTTTATAGACAATGCAAATAAAATATTACTAACACCACAAAATTTAAGACAGTGCAAAAGTAGGTAACAATGGAGCAGCTTATGTCAGAAAAGGTAAAGGAGCAAAGAACCTGACCATCAGTTTAAGTAACACCATGAAAGATGTTTTAACTTAATACTTCCTTGTTTCACCAATTATGCAAAATCTTTTGACTGTGTGATCATGAAATATTGTGAGAAGTGATGTGTGAAATGGGATTTCGTCGACATGCCATAGACTGATAAGCAATATGTGTTAGCTGTAGGGAAAATACCAATAGATGTGACAGAACAGTTTAAACTGAGGAATGTATTTGCCAAAGATGTGTACAATTTGATTTCGTTTAAATATATATGTCTACTCAATAATGTGAGACTCACTGGAGGATTTTGGTTAAAGAATGAAACAGAGTTGTCATATAATCAAATTACAGCATATGAATTACATTAACATAGAAAAATGAAACATCACTAAATTAAAACTAACAACAAAACAAAAATATTAGCAATTAACAATAAGCATAGCCCCAATATAATGCAGTTACCGAGCCACTAAAGGATTGGTATTAACAACAGGAGATAAATTTTGAATATTTTGGATCTGTCATAAATAGTAAGGAAAGGTGTAGGTTTGAATGCTGCATACTGTCCTGAGCAGGAGCATGGATGATTCTGTATATATTCTTCACATGTTTCTGTAGAAAGCTTGGTGAAGCTCACTATCTGTGAGCGCAAGTTGGGAAATTATTAATTTGTTTTGAGGCTGACAGTGTTCTTCTGAGTAACTTCTAATTTGAAGATGGGTTTGAAAAGGTCATTGATGGGTGGAAGCTTTCAGGATTTGATGCTATCTAAAGATTACTATAGATATCTCAGCACACAAAGACAATTTCTTAATGTTTATTTGTGAATATTACTGTAATCTTACTTTAAAAACTTTCTCTAAAAAAGAATTCATACTTGTTGAGAAAAATCAAAGAAAACGGGAGGTTTTGGAGGTTATCTTCTTTGGCTACAAGAAAAGTAAATAAAAGCATTTTGAGACTTTGTGTTCACTGTTACATGACATCTAGCTCATTCGTAGGAAATGAGAGTCATTCTGAGTCATTTGTAACTATCTGACTCAAACAGTCACATGCAAATGTCATGATCTCCACTAAACAGTAATATATTCATTTAGAAGCATATAAGTCTCTTAGCCAAGAAAATAATTTGTACTATCAGAAAAACAGAAATATTGCCTTACTAATGTAAAGAAAACAGTAAGGTCCTTGATAAAAACCTATTAATATTTTACTTCCAATAATGCAAAGTAATCACTTTTCTTGACTTCATATGTTTTTGTCGTGTTATCTCCCCACCTATACTCTAACCAAATACACTACATTTCAACTTCATCAAGAAAATATTGCACACTTGATTTTTTTTTAAAACATATTACGTATCTTTAGTGCATGTATTTCAAAGGGATCAGAACTTCTGTCTCTACTGATGAATGTTGAAAATGTAGATGCTTAGGAGACTCCTATAAGAAATGCCAGTTCTTTGAAGATCTGCTACAGACAGACTTTCTACATGTCCTCTTATAGTCTCCCTTTCTTCTTCCTTCCCCTTCCAAGGCTTCTTTTCATCTTACATGGCCCCTACATTAAGGATGGATTTTATTTTTTATACTAAGTATCATGGTTCTGTTGTTCATGAGACTAGCTTGGTTTAGAAAATACAAGATATATATGCTTCCATCACTAACTCACCCATATTTTTTATCAGGCAGTGTAAGTTTGCCTAGTAAGTAACGCTTCTGAAAGTATGGGAGTACTGCAGGTATCTTGATGGACATTTGAAGAATAAACTAGAAAAGAATATCCCTAAACAGGATAGGAAACAACACAGTCAAGAAATTTACTCACTCTACTGGGTGTTATAGGGTTTATCCACTCTACATTTTATCAAATCTGTTTTTTGTTTTGAGTGTATGATTCAACTGACATAGTCAAGTCTTTGCAGTATAGTGGTTCTGGTGAGAGTTGTTTCATCTCTAATTTTATTGACTAAACTATGGCAATTTCTTATTCATGTTTCATCTTTCCTGAGTTTAAAAAAAAAAAACAACCAAACAAACAAACACAAAAAACCCAACTGAATGTAGTCTGGGATATTTTTGCCAGAAGAGATCAAAAGCTAGCGGCTACTTAAAATAAAATTAGCTCAAAGTTTTTGTGAAGCTGCACATTTCACACCTTTGGAAAAGTGTATCATATAGTGCTAAGGAAATTCAGTTGACTAACATAGTAAACATAGGCAGTGTTCTTTTGTAGTTTTCTGGCCCTAATGCTATTGACATCATATTGTTAAATTTCAATGTCATAATACAAGTTTGCAGTAGCAAGTATCTTCAAAATGGGGTAACTCTACAAGGAATCTATT
Organism: Tetrax tetrax; assembly: GCA_009806455.1. Classification (NCBI taxonomy): domain Eukaryota; kingdom Metazoa; phylum Chordata; class Aves; order Otidiformes; family Otididae; genus Tetrax; species Tetrax tetrax. Next base: position 1,139,104 of record WHYT01017894.1, read on the forward strand.
TCTTCTCCATTGAAAGTAAATCTAAAACTTGCCTGCTGAAAATGTTTTAAGTACAGTTATGACCTAAGATTTCTACAGTAATTTAATTCCCATACTAGTACATACAGAATCCATTGTTTTTATATCCTTTTGTGTTGGATTATACCACGAAAATTATGTCTGAGGAAGTGGCAATGGTGTCCTTACACGTTCCTAGTGTAGCTATCCCTTCAGCTTTATAACTCCCTGAAAAATCTAAAATCTGTTAATGAAGGAAAAGTAAATAGGATCATGCCTATATCAATAATAGAAAGTGAATTCAACAATTAACAACTTGGATATTGTACAATACAATTTTGCATAACATTCAATTATCAACACATGTTTACAGACATGTGCACAGGAATCATGAACATAAAATAATTTTTTGATTCTTCAAATAAGAAGAGCAAAATTACATACCAGTTTGCTCTTACTTAATCTAGTTTCATCCATATCTGACACTGTTTCAAAAAAAGCTCTATTTTGTAACATGTAGGAACTTAATGTACGTTGGTTTGAAATTTCCTATTACACACATTGATCTTAACACATACTACCACCAAGATCCTCTCAATGCTTCAGTCTTATATGTATGTAGGTTCTTAAAGTTTGCAGGATCTGAACTCTCTACTGCTTGGTCTTGAAAACGTCTTACAGAATATGACTCATTTAGCATATGTTTTCCTTCATTTCTTAAGTTATTTATTATTTGCTTCCCTCACTATCAATCAAATTTACCTTTCAAGTAATAAAAATTCCAGAGAAAGAGGCTTTTGACCTTTGCTAGTAACTTGTCCTTTTGCCTGAGGTCTGCATTAGAGGAGTAAAAGGGCTTCCCAAATGCCCTTTTGTCAGAGCTCTGAACGTATCCTCCCCAAGAGTGTACTTTTCCTCCAATTATTTCCCTCCTCTGCAGTCACTTTATTCTGCTTTTGATCCACGTTTATCTAACTCAGAACAGCCTTTCACTCCACCTGTCACTCACTCTTCACCCAAATTCTTTGCTTTTTGGCTGCATTTATTACACACCAAATTCATTGTCCTTTGCACTTGTTTTTTTTTTTTCCTTGATGCCTCACATGTCAGTTCTGAGGTATCTCCCAGGAGACTTCATTTCAAGCCATAAGCTGTGCAGACTGTAGTCAGTCTCTGGACTGCTAATACCAAGATTCTTTTTAGTTTTCATAGCACTCATACAGCTGATATAATATCACAGAAGAATGTGCAGGATATTCACAGATAAAATTTTAGTTAAATAAAAATTTACGCTATACAAAACATTTCAGAAATCCTAACTTAAAAAAACATGGAAGATCATAGCTTTAGCAAAAAAAATTATATAATTAGCCCCTCAAATGAGCTTTTATTAGTACTTCTTGATACTCAAAGCACAGCAATAATAAACAGATCTGGAATAATTTACAAGAGATATGACTGAATATACTCCCTTGTCAGATTTGTATCTCCTATATCTTTCTACCTTAAACTATAAAGTTATCTTTTCTTGTAAGATTGTTATCTCAGACCAATAACAACCTGAAGTAAAATTTAACAGAGGGTTTTTTTAAAAAGGTTAATTCTAAATCTTTTCACTTTAGTTTGTATTTGCATTCATTACCACAGAACTAAATTCATGTTCAGACGAAATGTACTGCAGGACAAGATTGAGCAGGATCCTGTCAAATAAGTATTCTGCTGAACTTTGTGATAGACTGCTTTTAATGTCTTTTCAGGTTACAGCATTTAAAAGGCTTATAACAGCCAACTGCAGGATATAAAACATTCTTTTTGTAAACCACAACTTAAAAGACATTTAATCATTTTATTTTCTTCTTGAAATATATTCAGTTTTAACTACTCACTAATAATTTCTTCTATGCAGTTTGAGTAAGGAAATATACAGCAAAAACTACATGAAAAAGCTATTTCACAGATGACAAAATTCTTTGAAGTAACAGTTCTAGAAACAACTTATTGTATGCAAAGTAAAACAAATCTGTCTTCATGGAGGACTGTCAGAATACACAATAACTTACGGATTAGATAACTTATGAGTCTAACATATTGACATTTTGTAGCAACCACGCAAATCTTTTACTTCGCTCATCTAGAAATTGGCTAGTTCTGTATCAATGAAGAGCTCTCATCTCATCTGGTGTTTTCTAAATTGGTTGTGGATTCTTCAAATAAGAAGACACATCTTCCATTCAATGAAGACTAAAAATAATCTAAGAGGCATTTTTTCAACAGTTTTGTAAAAGAAATAAGCTCCAATTATCTACAAACATATGAAAGCTTAAAATTCAGTGCATCTGCCTTTGCTAAGATTACCTCTTCTCTACACAGTTCTTTATACAGTTCTTGTGTACAAGAAACAACAAAAGGAGTTATAGTGTAACCAAACGGCTTCATTATTGCCAAAACTGTAGCCCAAATTGTTATAAAATGTTTCATCTGGAGAGGATGAGGAGCTAGAAGGCTTACATGAATAAGGAGAGCGCTGAGTGATCCAAGTACTAAAACATCTCTATGGTTACGATTATGGCTCTTCTGACAAACTCAGGAATTACCTCAAACACATTCCTTCCAGTACTCCTTGCTGAGAACAACACACAATAATGCTGCTGCTCTGATGACCAGAATACTATTAACACAGTCTGCTTGACCCAGGAGGAGATAAAAGCTCTCTAGAATAAAAAGGAGACGGAGCAGACACAGCCCATCCTGCATTAAGCAAGCCTCTGATTAGTAGTATTGACAGCTGTTGGACAACTGTAGGAAGTATCTCTGGCAGGCACATCTCAATGAGTCTTTAAGATTATGTTGTGCTACCACCTAAAAGCCTAAGTCAGTCACTTCTTTTACAGTTTTGAGGAAAAAAAAAATGCCTGATCTTGATTTAACTTTCCTCTATATCCTCTGAATCATCAGCATTTGGTACTTAAATAGTAATCAATGAAACAAATGTTAACAACAACACTAAGCTTCATCCTTCCAGCAAAGCTGTGAGAGATATTTTTCCTTTTTATTTTCTCTCAAGGCATTATGAGAGCCTATTAGTAGTCAAACGTACAAAGCTTATTCCGAAGGGTAAAATAAGTATGTACTGCTGAAAATTGCATAACAATGCACAGACAACAGTAAGACAAAGTTGATTTTAAATGTTCAAAAATTTGAGATAAATATATATATAGTACTTGGCATTTTCTTGGAACTTTTTGCAATGAGCCTATGAACTCTCAAAATAAAAATCGAAGACTTAACTGATTTAGAAAGAGAAATTGCCTAACACATGGATCAAGAGTACTTTAGGCTGGAAAAAAATACTGTATGATCAGCAATTATTAATCCAAGAATTTCAAAGTTCAAATCCCCAAAGAGGAAAAAAAAAATATCTTTAAATGATTAAACCTTACACTGAACTTACAGTAAATCTCTGTTTTGATCTGGCAAAATCTGGCCTACATTTCATTTCTTGTCCATTCAAGAATAAGGCTGCATGTAAACATAAAATATTGTCTTTCTTGAAGATTCTCATAATTTATTCTAAAATTCTGAGTCCAAATATAAGGAGAAATGTTTTGATTCAAACTATTTTCTTCTACTCAGCATCATACCAAAATAATGAAAAGCCAGAACCATAAATGAGATACAGAGTTCACAGATTATTGAAGCATACCAAGGATGAGAACACAAGCCAGAGAATGTAAAGTGCTGAAACATACGACCAGATCTAATGGAGATCTACAGTCAGAAAGGCCTATGAAAATGTAAACTGCCAGTCATGAAACTTAAGTGTTCAGTATAATAGGAACAAAACCAAGAGGAAAAAGTGACAGAGTATGCTAGAAAATTGTACCATGCATCAAGAATATTGTTGAAAGTATCAAACTTATCACTGAACCTGCCCAGATGAAAGCAAAAATTGGACCTCACCAAAAAAGGGCTTCACATTTTCAAAGAGACAGTACAGCAATCATGAAAGTCTTCTGAATATTGGTTACACTCTTTGGTTTTAGTTCTAAAGTAATTCTGTCTGGTTGGTAAGTCCATAGAACAACATTCCTTAACCCATTTGAACTGAGTAATTTATCTACTAACTCCACATGTCTAGTCACATTTCTATCTATGTTTTCAGTATTCCTTCATTAGTGATAACCTCTCTCCTCTCAGTGGTTATACTTTTTTTCAGGTAATATATGCAAAAGTTAACTTACTGGAAACCTAAACTTATTCATTCTGAAGTTATTAGAAAAGTTTCCAGAGACTAAATAAAGATTTAAAAACTCTGCTTATGATTACATAAGCGTGATCTAAAAAATCAAACTAATACTCACCGAGATGTGCAGTTTTTTCACTAAGCAGAAACACAGTAAAAGGAATTTGTTTGCTATAATAACTATTAAATTATTTTTAAGTAAAAAATAATTTAAAAGGCATATCATTCTGCAAAACACACTGATTTAGGTAATATATAAACTACACATTGTCACTTTCACACCGTCTCACTACATATGACAATGCAAACTTAAATAACCCAGTGCCTTTATTGGAACCATTAGCAATTTTATTATTGTTTATAGCAATCTAATTTGATACAGAATAGTTCAGGCAGCACAGATTTCAAATTGTGCAGAAGTATTCAATTTTAATAGATGCACAATTTTTGTCCAACAAAAGCTTGGGTTTTGGAGATTTTACTGAAATAACTCTGAAGTTATTATGTGAGGCAAATTCTTTCAAGTTTTCTATCTCTTTTTTACCTCACTGATTTACTTATTCCTAAATTAAAACCTCATTATTTCTTTTTTTTTTATACCAGCTTATATATTTCCATAAAACACTAAGTGAGTACAGTGTGAAAAATACGCTTGTATACTGGGTTTTTAAAGATCATCTTCCTGCTAATAAAACCACATTTTCTCTCAATTTTTCTAAAACTTTAAAAAAATTTCATATTTTTAAAAGAATGTTGATAAATGGATCACTTCAGCTGTAAAATGCATCAAATCCAAACAAACTGAACAGACATGTCCTTTAGAAATCTGGAACTCAAACTACTACTCAGCTCTTTTCCCTTCCACTGTGTAGGCAGGATTACAAAGATTTTTACAGTAAAACAAACAAACAAACAAAAAAGAATACTAGATCTCTAAAAATGTCTTTAAAATTCTTCAGTTGTTCGTAGGACTCTATAAATTTAAAACTCCTCACAAACAAACAAACAATACCCCAAACCAAAATAAGACATGTAAAGCAAAACAAATACAATTGTGTCTTCTGTCAATTTGCATGACTTATTTTCCTTCTTGTTTCTTCTGCCAATTTAAAAACTTTGAAATCTGCATGGCCTACTTTCACTGCCATTTCAGGCAGGATGCATGTCATGTACTTTGGAGATATCTGTATCTCAGCCAGTCCCCATATGCTCTATCGTGAGTAGAGATAAAATGGTCACTTTTAGGACCCAATTTGTGTATCTTATTTTAGATGTTTGTTTCAAAAAGAGACGGTTTACTCACCTGGGGGTGTCCATTTCTCTCCACTGATTTTAAGAGCAGTCTAGACAATAATCTTAAATTTAGACACCTCCATTTGGCCAGAAGAATCCCAGGCTTCCCATCCTTCCAGATCAATCTCTAATTCGCATGCCCAATGGGCTTTTCTTTTTTTAAATCCTGTATAACAGAACGCAGTTTCCTAACAGAGTCCCACTGTGCTACTTGCTGAGATGGTCACTGTGGTAATTTGCTTATAAACTATATGTTTGCTGTATGTTTTTATTTCTGATAATATCACATCATATAGCTTAACTTTCACAAAAATTCAGACAGACCTAACACTAGCACTTTCCCCTCCTTATTTTTTTTTTTTTTTGTTTGTTTCCAAAATTTGTATGGACGTTGGTGTACTATTGATTTTGTGCCTTTTTTTGACATCCTCTTTAAAGGGTAACCCATTTAGTTTTATTTCTCTTTTAATTAGTTCCATCCTCTGAGCTATACTGTACTTAGGATAATTTTAGTATCTTCAACTGTAGAAATGTCATCCTGAACCACATTCTCTTCTGTAATTTGCAGCTTTCTTACAGCCCCTCACTTTAAACACTTTCTTGCAATCTTCTTGATGTTAAGTGTCAACAGCTTGGTTTCCTTATAGTTTAGATTAGGTCACTCTGTCTTACACAGGTGTTCTTTATCGGGAACAGTCCTTCATGTAATATTTCCTTCACAAAAAGTTTAAAATCTTTATATATGAGCTTATGAGTTTAAACCCTGGGTTGATGAGCAGACCTAATATCCAAAAGCAAAAAGCTTTATAATTTGCAAATTTCTAACCTATTTTGGTTTTTGGACAGGCTGCTTTTGGACTCATTTACAGTCAATTAATTATTTAATTCCCAGAGTAGCATTTTCTAATCCCTTTGCAGGACACAGAACATTCTCTACCATTCCTCAAAGGACTGTCAGACTGGTACTAACAAGCATTTCAAATTTAAATTGCTGTTATTTTGCAATTAACGAACAGGAATAAACCAGTGATATAGCCCTATCCCAGGAACCTGAGATGAGGATGTTCGAGTACACCACAGCTCGTGTTTTCTTAGAACTCTTCAACACACTGGACTCAAAACCCAGTTTTAAAGCAAATAAATATTTCTTCCAAGGGCTAGGAACATAAAATAGAATATTATTTGTTGCTTGATTCCCCATAGGAAGAGTACAGGTATTATTATTTCAAGTATTATGCTTCACAGACATTAAAGATACCAACTTCTCCCCATCAATATGTAAGGCACTTGCACTCTATCATCTGCAGCATTGTCTGCTTGACACTAGTTTCATACACCGAAAACACTAAACCAAGGGACAATATTGTTTCATTGCACTGAATTCATTTGCGCTGATACTCTAAATTTGAGAAGCATCAGAAATAAAATTGGCATTCTTCCAGTTTATTTCAATCTGATTACACCAGGGAAAATTTCCTTGGCTTTTAGCATCCTAAAAATTCTCAGAAGAATCAAAGAAATCTCTCCAAATCAATTGTTAGCAACAAAACTTACTACGCAAGGTCAAAAAACATCGCTGACCGCATATGAAATTTTTATAAGGAAGGTAATGAAGAAAGACAGTAACCTTGATAATTTTCACTTACTTGCTTTGAGAAATCCCTTTTGGAGGATCAGACACTTAGTATTTAAAAACACTATCTGCACACTAAGACACATACAGTACGCAGACTTCACTGATTTCAGCCAAGTTGTGCGGAGCAAATGATCTGTTAGTTTCTTTTTACAATTACATCATTGTATTTCAAGCCTAACGTACATTAATTGTAGCGTTACACCTTTCTTGAGTATAAAGTGACAATAAGTGAAACGGTAGGGGCTGTATTATTTTCTCCCTGAGTAAGTTCCTATCATGAAGTTTCCTGGAGAGAATCCTTACATTCCTTAGAAAGAAAGCTCAGCTTCATTGTAGGGGCACTCAACACTAGAGACTCAGAATTTACATGATCCTTGCATGCAGAAGTGAGCCTAACAGGATGACTATGATGACCTATTTATGGCAGTATAGTTTCAGCAGCTTTAACTCCCATTATTACCCATCTCTAATCCTTTGATTTATACATAAAACTTTGGGGGTTTTGTCCAACCAGAGGGTAGACAGATGAACCTGTCCGTTTATACAATGGTAGTTGCTCTGTCATTCACAGTTTTGAAATAAGAGAATTAGAGCCCATGAGTGTGGGTACCAGGTATGCTGGGGTTCCAGGTGAAGTTTGAGAGCTGTCTCTAATCTGTCTCCCTTGTAACCTAGGAAAAGTTGTTCTGTTATTTTTTTTCCCCTGTGACTCAGCACCACAGTAAAACTCATTTTACTGTAATGATGTGGTCTATATACACATTTAGATGGAAAGCAAGGCAAAATGAGTATATCCAAAATTGACCCTGCTTACAGATAGATGACTATGGAAATGATGAGACAGAAGAAGAGGATGCAGGCCCTACTGCATCCATTAGTCATACCCTTGGCAAACTACAAGCACCAAAAAAAAGTTGGCACTGGAAGCTGTAATTTCCCATTGGCAAACACAGGGAAAAGTATGTAGCCAGTACTCCCCGTGCTCACCCCAAAGGCTGCCATTCCTTCTTGAGAAGCTAATGGCTAATGGTGGTTACCTGCGATTTTTTTTTCCGTAACTGCCAGACATCTTTCAGAAACTTGCAGTACATGCAAAACTATTCAAGAAGCATCGTATTGTTTCTTTTTTTTTTTTTATTTGTACAGAGACATGTCCATGGCCCTACAGTCATGCTAAGTATCTTTTAAAAAAGAAACTGATGGTCCAAGCACTACTGAGATAGTAGGATCTGAGAAAGTAGCAAAAGCTCACTTTTATGTAAGTAATGCAACTCTTCAGTGAGCAAAACATGTAAAAGGCTGTTGCCGGAGAACAATTTCTCTTCTAATTTAACACTGAAAAGGCCTTCGAGAGAATCTAAAGATATGCAGTGTCTTACGTTACATTAACTGATGCCTCTTGACCTTAGCAATAGCTCGCGACCTGTTGTGATGGCTGATTACAAACTGGTCATGCATTTTAGGTTCATCTTCCTTACTTAATTTAGATTCTATGAGTTAATACATGATGTTCCATTATCTAGTTCAATTTCTTTACACTCCTTCATAATTTAGTTGCTTCATATGCTGTGGAAAATTCAACAGGCTGGAAAAAAACGTCATGAATACTTCTAGGCTACAGTACAATGTGCCTAATGAGAAACTTAAATTTCAGTTTCTAAAAACCGAACATATGTAGCACTAAAAGTCCTTGTCAGTGTGTAACTATAATTGTACTCTGCTCACTTATAGGACTGTCTAATTAGTCATTAGTCACATTGACAGAATGCATTCCCTATCTCCCAGAATCAAATATGACACAGCAAAGTATTTTAGGTTTGTGTTGCTAACTATGTATTTTTGACATACCGAATATTCCAGGAACACAGCCATCAGAGACCAAGAGTTTCTGGTCTAATTTGAAATTGTCTGGCAAGATGGAAAACTTTAGAATGAATCTTTTTTATTGTCTTGCATTCAGATTAACAGATAGAAATCTACAGCAATGTCAAGCTCAGACTATTCCCAATTAGAAATACGATTTCTGCCCATTATTTCTTTTCTTTAGGTAGTAAATAGCCTAATGAAGAAATTAGCATGAATACTTATGTCTGGCATCTAGCAGGGCTGAGTAATCTGGGGAGTGCAGGAAAGCAGAGACTGGCTGATGGGTTTAATTTGGACTTGTTTTTACACTAATTTAAAGTAAATTTAGCTAAATTGTTATGACACAAAAATCCGAATGTTTCATTTTCAAAATGTTTAGTTTTTTCAGAATGTCTTACTGGTTTGGGATAAACTGTTACACAAATAAAGATTTGTACATAATACTTTCTTAAAAGATGCAATTCTAATGACTAAAAAATTTGTCTGCTATTAAACTTTGTTTTGAAGCAATATGATTTACAGCTTAAGACTGTGAAGTTCTGAATAATTTACACATGTGACAGAAACCAAGTTTACATTAAAAGGTGGCCAAGAACCTCCTTGCCATGAGATGTAAATCATACTACCATACTTACAGCTGTCTTCCCAGTACCATCAAATCTAATGTAACTTCCGTGTTCCACGTACATTTGGGTCTTTCATAAAACTATACTGGGCACAAGAGAGGTGACAATCTGCAAAACATGCAGTCCTTTAAGTTTTCGTAGACAACAAAGACTGTCCTACTCCCAGAACTTTCCCTTAACCTCCATCAGAAGGCTCCCAAAAACCTGTGGCAGGCATTTACAGTAAGTTTTCGCTCCCTTTCAGCCATCTAATTGGTACAGTTTGCTAACAGCCTAAGCTTGAAGATTTCCTGGCAGGTCTCAACTCCCTTCACACAGCTTGACTAGCATAAAAATATATCTCCAGCATCTATTTTCCCTAGATTCTTATGGAAAATTGTAAGAACATAACACATGACAATTTGCTTTTGGCCACTGGTCTAACCCAATATGAGCATTTTTTCATGTTTTACTATATCCTTTTGAAATACAGCACCTAAAACTCCAGGTAGTCAACAAGATGCAGAAAAACTATGGATTTATACAACCTTATAATTATATTCTCTGATGTGTTCACTGTTCTTTTGCTGAGAATTCATACCACGTCCTTTGCTTTTTTTTTTTCTCTGCTGTTGAGCACCTAGTTTTCAAAGAATTACATGTCATTATCCAGGCTTTCATTACCACGTCAACTCATTTCATAATGGTCAACTCAGACTCCATAATTTTATATATGGAGCTACGATTCTTTTTTTAGCCCATGTACACCAGTTTTCATTTACCTACATAGATTTTCATTTGCCAGCCACTCGACTCAATATAAGTCCTCTGACAAATTTTCATTGTTGGTGCTACCTTAACTAACCTGAACAAGTTATGAAGTCAACAGGAAATTGACTCATATCATGTCTACTTTTTTTTTCTCCC
>WHYT01017894.1:1153647-1192164 GCA_009806455.1 Tetrax tetrax
AATAAAAAAAAAAAAAAAAAAAAATCAGTCTTAGCACCTTTACTTGGTGTTCTATGGGATTTTACAAAGACTTTCTGGAGAAATGTTCTCATTTTCTGGGTATCCATTGGAGAAAAACAAACAGCTCTTGAAACTACAAAGTCATATGCTTTCTTCAGAAGTAAAAAGCAAAGAAATGCCTCCTCCGCAACCCTGTTGTTAGTTTCACACAATAGAGCAAACACATGCAATTAAAGGTGTAATAGCATGTAAAGGATAAGGACTCAGTCATTCTGCTAGGTACCACATTAAAACAAATCATTCAAAAGCAATAACTGGCATTTAGCAAATACAGCTACTAAAATGAATTTAATAATCAGAAACTGTTTGGATTATTATCCTAAATTAAAGTAATGAGAGGATGAAGATAATGTTAACAGAATTAGGAGTTTTTCTTAAATAGAAATCTACTATTTCAATCATGGGATCAGACACTAGTGTTTCATACTAAAATTCATTTGTTGGAGACAAAAAGGGCAGGAACAATTTTTAAGAATGGAAAATAAGCCTAAAATACATTACTTCTCCACTTCTGGTGGCATATATTCAGTACTGATTTAAAAAAAAAAAAAAATCTGTTGCTGCTGTGTCAGTATTTTCTGCCTATATACTGCAGGTACTTTCAACACCTGTCTTTAAAAATTCAGTTTTGTTTTTTTAGCCTCATTAAGTGATAAACACTTGTCAATAAAAAATATACAGAAAAGATATGCATTAAAATCATTAATTGGAAATTATTCTTCATATTCCTCTCATTTTGTTTAAAATCTCTGTTAACCAGTGAATTATCAAATAGTAAGAAGATGGATGCTTAATCATTGACTAACTCCCTCAATCTACTCATATAGGTATGCCATTAATGTCAGTTATATTGATTCTTTTTGTAACTTAAAGATAGGTCTTGCAGGAAGAACCAACAAGCTACAAACTCATTCTATACACAATATTAACCAACTAGTAACTGCTGATTTGCTCAATTTTAAATTCTTATTAAGGCGCCATGTACTATACCAACCTATGTATCATTCATGCAGTAGGATTCCTCTATTTGGCAGAAGCCCTATTACAGTCAGACTACTTCAATGAGCTTTAAGGCAGGATAAAGTATGATCTCCCATCTTGCTTTTAACGTTAAAGGTGAATTTGAGATTATTTTACATACCAACAAATGTGTAACAAATTATTCAATTAATAGGACGCTATGCAGCTCACCAAGGAAATCTGGAGATGATGATGACTGGCAAGCAGACACTTTGGACTGTTAGCACCTAGGTGAATTTTAATTTTGCATAGTAAGGAAAATAATTTAGTTTTGGAAAAGATAATACTATTCATAACACTACTAATCAAGATACTAACAGGACACACTACAACAAAAAAAACCCCAGCCTCTGCTTCAATAATTTACTTTTGGACTATGGCAAGAAACGTCACATGAGCAAGTCACAAATGAAGAAGATAAAACCACAGTAAATTAAGCAAATTATGTGTAATAAAAAGAACATTGTACTTAGTAGTGTTACTGCTTTTCTTGAGATCTTTTGTAAAGACACAAGATTTGAATTCTGATTATTACTTAGGAGAAGAAACAAGAAGTTCCTGTCAACTTCACATTTAATTATTGGAAAAGAAAAAGGGAGTTAAATTTAGCAAACAGGAAAGAGTTCCTTCTCCAACGGCTCAACACAAACAGCAAACTGTTTGACAGCAAACATTTGCCATTATGAACGGAGAGAATGTTAAGACAAAAATCACCCTAAAGGTTTTCAGTTGGGAAAAGGTAAAAGTGCTGACATCTTAAAATACTGCACTTGTTAGAGATACAGTTTAAATTGCCTCAGTGTCAGGTGGAAAAAATAAGCAATCACAAACACTGAGTTTACATTCATCTATTTCTCTTTCTCAATCAACAGGTTTAAAAATTTTCTTTGTAAAAAAGGAAGTCTTAGATTTCATAGCATAGCTATACAGCCATACCAGAAAGGATGACATATTTGCGGCAGGTTTTTAAGCCACCATACTGTCCCAAACATGACAACTCATGTTAATGAAATTAATGCTGCATAACATATTTCTAAACTGGGCTTATGCCTATTTCAGAGGCCTCAAATAGGTCAACAGACAAGGCCATGTGAAAAATAGTTCCACATCATCTACCTTTATCCATTTGGCCAGCAAACTCAAATGCCATTCAGAAGGATGATGACTCAAAACATTTCATTTAGAAATAGTATTCACTCCAAACTATTTCAAAAAGTAATCTATATAACAAAATAAAGGTCAAGTGTCAATTAGTATTACATACAATTTATAATGTTGTATTTTAAGAGAAGGTACTAAAATAGACTTGATTTATTTGTGATAGCTTTTCTCAATACGTGAAATTGCATGAATAGAAGGATAATTGTAATGGGCAGGACCAGGCCCCAAAAGGGTCACCGTGCAAAGCCCTCTGCAACGGCAGGTCTGCCTTTGCCCAGAAAGCTGGCAATGCAAATGCTATTATTCTTTGTGAATGAAATACAGGGAAGAAGGAAGGGGAAAAAAAAACCAAAAAAAAACAACCCAGAGCAAAGCAAAGCAAAGAAAAGAAGAGAAAGGAAAAAAAGAGGAAGAAAATTTAGATTGCTAAGAAGCACTCTTGGCTAAAGATGCTTTAAACATCCTGTGGTAGATTCCAGAAATGCTAAGCTCAAATTGATTCAATGTAGCATCTGTCAGTGAAGGTGTTTCACTCCTAAGTCACTTTACAAAACAGACTACAATGATTCAAGTATTTGTTTGAACTGTGTCCCAAACTATGTCCACATCTATGTGTGACTGACAGCTTTTTACACTCCAAGGCTGGCAGCAGCAGCATACGAGTGATTAACCGAAGGTATCAATCTAGATTGGCCACTCTCTCTTTTAAATATCCCGCTCCAAACCAGTGAGAGAAGTTATCTGAAGTGCTACTACAGTACTATTTTCTGCTGCATAGGGACTATTGTTGACAATTGCTTGTAAATTGTTTTAATTGGTTTGATTAGCCGCAACAAAAAGGAGGTCATCTGAAATATTTCTTCCCTGCTTTCATACCTAAATTATTTTCTCCTTAGAATCATTACAGACAGCACACATACAGTGACACCTATTGCCTAATTGTAAGATCCATGAATTTCATGAGGTTCTCACGGACCCACCTCTCCAGCCTGTCAAGGTCCCTCTGGATGGCATCCCTCCCTTCCAGCGTGTCAATGGCACCACACAGCTTGGTGTCATCGGCAAACTTGCTGAGGGTGCACTCTATCCCACTGTCCATGTCGCTGACAAAGATCTTAAACAGGGCTGGGCCCAACACGGACCCCTGAGGGACGCCACTGGTGACTGGTCTCCACTTGGACACCGAGCCGTTGACCACCACTTTCTGAGTGTGGCCATCCAGCCAACTTCTTATCCATCGAGTGGTCCATCCATCAAACCCATGCTTCTCTAGTTTAGAGAGAAGGATGTCATGCAGGACAGTGTCAAAAGCTTTGCACAAGTCCAGGTAGATGATATCCGTTGTTCATCCCTTGTCCACCCCGTCATAGAAGGCCACCAAATTGGTCAGGCACGATCTGCCCTTGGTGAAGCCATGTTGGCTGTCACCAACCACCTCCTTGCTCTCCATGTGCCTTAGCATGGTTTCCAGGAGAATCTGCTCCATGACCTTGCCAGGCACAGAGGTGAGGCTGATCAACCTGTAGTTGCCCGGGTCCTCCTTGTTCCCCTTTTTAAAAATGGGGGTTATGTTCCCTTTCTTCCAGTCATTGGGGACCTCACCAGACCACCAAGATTTCTCAAATATGATCGCCAGTGGCTTGGCAACTTCATCCGCCAGTTCCCTCAGGACGTGTGGACGGATCTCATCAGGTCCCATGGACTTGTGCACCTTCAAGTTCCTCAGATGTTCCCAAACCTGCTCTTCCAGTACAGTGGGCGGTTCTTCTTCCTCCCAGTCCCTGCTTGTGCCTTCCACAGCTTGGGTGGTGAGACAAGAGCCCTTATCAGTGAAGACTGAGGCAAAGAAAGTCATTGAGTACCTCAGCCTTCTCCATGTCCCAGGTAACCAGGACAGTGGTTTCCTTCTGGAGGGGGCCTACATTCTCCTTGGACTTTCTTTTGTCCCCTACATACCTATAGAAGCTTTTCTTGTTGCTTTTTATATCCCCGACCAGATTTAATTCCATCAGGGCTTTAGCCTTCCTCACCCGATCCCTGGCCGCTCGCACAGCCTCTTGGTAGTCCTCCCAGGCTAGCTGTCTCCGCTTCCACCCTCTACAGGCTTTCTTCTTCACTTTCAGTTTGTCCAGGAGCTCCTTGCTCATCCACGCTGGCCTCCTGGCCTTTTTGCCCGACTTATTCTTCATCGGGATGCACATCTGCTGAATGTGGAGGAGGTGCTCTTTAAATGTGGACCAACTTTCCTGGGCCCCTCTTCCCTCCAGGGCTGCCTCCCATGGCACTTTGCCCATCAGGTCCCTGAAGAGGCCGAAGTCCGCCTTCTTGAAGTCTAGGGCAGAGAGCTTGCCGTGTACTTTCCTTGCTGCCCCGTGGATCTTGAACTCCACCATGTCATGGTCACTACAGCCAAGGCTGTCCATCAGTTTCACATCCCCCACCAGCCCCTCCCTGTTGGTGAGCACAAGGTTGAGCATGGCACCCCTCCTTGTTGGCTCCTCTAGCGCCTGCAGGAGGAAGTTGTCATCCACGCATTCCAGGAACCTCCTGGACTGCCTGTGCCCTGCCGTGTTGTCTCTCCAACAGATGTCGGGGTGGCTGAAGTCCACCATGAGGACCAGGTCTTGTGACCGCAAGGCTGCTCCTGTCTGGCTATAGAGCGCCTCGTCCGCTCTGTCCTTTTGGCCAGGCGGCCTGTAGCAGACCCCCACCGTAACATCCCATCTCTCCCCATCCTCTAATCTTGTCCCATAAGCTCTCTGTCAGCTCCTCCTCCATCCCCAGGTGGACCTCCACGCACTCCAGCCGGTTGCTGACGTAGAGAGCGACACCCGCTCCTCGTCTTCCCTTCCTGTCCTTTCTAAAAAGCCTGTACCCCTCCACGTTGACGCTCCAGTCGTACCCCCAAAAGGAAACAGAGCATCTTTACCAGCTTGACTCATTCTCCTAATTAAACTAATCATTCCAGAAATGGAACTTCTAGTCCTTGATTCAACATTTTCTGTGAATCCTACACTGAAGACTATGTGTGTCACGCTAGGCAATTAGATCTTCTTCAGGGCTATCAAGTATGCAAGCTTCTTTCTGAAATTGCTCCTCATGCCTGGTATCAGATGATGCAGGGGTTTAGCATGAGGACGAAAAACCGAGCAGAATGTCTCCCCTATACTTTCAATAGCTTTACCAAAGGCATCTAGAGAAGTCAGAGAAAATAAGACTAGCTGGCCTTGCTGGGAGATGAAAATAGAAGCCGACTAGATAATAACGTAGGGCAAAGGAGAAGAGACAATAGAAAGACAGGATGAGACAGACACACAGAAAATTGTCTTTGCAACTCTACGTATTCCTTTTCAGAACAGACCTTATGTTTCCAAAGTACAAAAACCAGTCTTATTTTTTGCTTTTTGCTAGTGAAAGTCACTAGCAAAGTGGATGTCTTATCCCTCTGTGCTGCTGCTTATAGAAAGCCTAACACTAGCTTGCTGTTACTAAATAGCTCCATTTTCTTACTGAGAAAATAAAAGAGAGTAACTAAAACACAGGCTTGTATTTGCATGTACTTCCTATTTTTCCATAATCCTTTCAAAAACAGTAACTTTTTTTTTTTTGTGAGAAAAGCCAACTAGCTTAATTTCAACAGTTATTTTGCTCTCCTCTATATTTAACTGTGGTCTGTAAAATAAACAAAATGAACAAAGAGAGACATCACTGTATTGC
Source organism: Tetrax tetrax (assembly GCA_009806455.1). NCBI lineage: Eukaryota > Metazoa > Chordata > Aves > Otidiformes > Otididae > Tetrax > Tetrax tetrax. The sequence goes on from WHYT01017894.1 coordinate 1,159,606, forward strand.
CCTATTATTTCAAACACTAATGTCGATTTAACTGATTAGCCCATCTGTTCAGACAATTATGGTAATAAAGTAATTATTTTAAAATAATGTATTTTTTAATTCCAAGGCTATTTTTCAGACTTGTATTTTCAGGACATACGTGTGCAGGATGATGGCATGTCAAGATTAATCCAGAGCTGTACTAAGTAGACACATCATCTGTAAAGGATTTTGTTATCTTTTGAAAAGATCACACTTTCTTGCTTGCAGGTTTGATTGATGGGACATTGCTTCTTTTTACAACAAAAACAGTAATCAGATCTCAGAAAAGGAACAACCACTGCTTATATCAGAGGCACTTCATTTGGCAGTGTTCCAGAAATCTGAGATGAAAATTAATTTATGTTGGCCAATACTGTGATGGTGTGATCAAATCAGAGCATCTCAGTGCTTTCACTGTTCCACCAAGAAATTATTGAAATACACCTGCTTTTACTGATACCATATCATATTACAATCATCAAAAAGGAAAATAGAAGAGGGCACTTCTGGAGCTTACAGAGTTTTCGTCACTGGAAGTTTTTTGTGGACAGGTTAAACTGTTCCTGACAGTGTTTTAATTCTATTTGAATAAACATCTGAGGGACACAAGGGTGAGATGCTATCATTGTAGACAGGAAGGCAAAATCTAGCACCTAGAAGAAGAAGAGTGTATAACACCATTATTGTGTGCTTGTGTGTGCATGGGCTCAATCCATATGATTGACTGAAGTCCAGAAACATCCAGAGAACAAGAGGTTTTGATTCCCTTGCTTATCCTACCGGACACAAACCTGCAGACTGCTTGCCCTTCCTTCTGCAGGCAGGAATCTTGCATTGAGTACCCAACGGCTCGTTTCAAAGATTAGATGAAGGATTCTTCTCCCCAGAACAGTGGTTAGAGGACTGGGGTGAACTACACAAAGCCACTTTGGCTGAAATAAAGCAGAGTTTGTCTCCTAGGCAATTGTGCTAACTAATAAGCTACTATGCTGAAGCAGGTATTACCTAATCCTCCAGCTACATACTATCAAAGATTTCACAATCTTTGCAAAGTAAAGTTTTATCATCCAATTATAGTGCTCTCCACATGAAGTAAACATGCTCTACATTTCAAATAATTTATAAGCCTTCTGTAATTTCATGCCACTCTCCTTCTAAAGTCCCTGCCTTTCTTATGATAAGTTAATTTTTTAATTTATTGTCAGTGCTGTGGTCCTAATTTGTATTTATTTTAGTATTCCTCATTGTTAACCATCAGTAAGTGTTACATCATGGTTTCTTTCTTTCTTTTTTTTTTAGTATCCATTTCTGATGCTGGTCTGATTCAACCATATTTTGTTTGAGTGGTTGTAATTTTAGGACTTGGAGACATTTGATAGGACAAGGAGTACAGTTTTTAAACTAACAGAGGGTAGATGTAGACTAGATATAAGGAAGAAGTTCTTTGTTATGAGGGTGGTGGAACATGGGAACAGGTTGCCCAGAGAGGTGTTGGATGCCCCATCCCTGGAAACATTCAAGGTCAGGTTGGACGGGGCTCTGAACAACCTGATCTGGTTGGAGATGTCCCTGCTGCTTGCAGGGGAGTTGGGTTAGATGGTCTTTAAAGGTCCCTTCCAACCCAAACCATTCTATGAGTCTATGATTTCTAGTAATGATATAGGCTGTCTTGCCTTGCAGCTATCCAGATGAATTTCTATTGCAATCATGTCACCCAACTCACTAAGTCAGTCTTGCTAGAGTACTTCATAATCGTCCCAATTTAAGTTGCTGAAATAGCATTGAGTCTTCTCCAAAATTTTCTACCTCTCTGTTCATCCTCCATTTTCTGGCTAATAATAGCACATTAAGTAACATGAATCTCAGCAAAGAGCTGAAGCACATTGCACTACTAATATAAAACTTGAACATACATTCTCACTGCCTACTTTCCTTCCATCAGGGACTGTCCATTTGAGAAACCTCATTTCCTCCTTAATATCTTTGCTTCTACCTAGGCTGTTATACAGAAAAGCTGGAAAAATACTAAAGGAATGTAACAGACATTCTTTGTGTAAATTTCCTCACGTCCTTTCCAGTGCATTTTGGAACAGATTAAATGTTTTCCTTCTGCTATTTTTTCCACTTATTATAGCAGTAAACATGAGAAATACTATTGACAACTTAACTATTACAGAACAGCTTGATTTTTCTTGGAATAGCTGTTAAGATAAGCCTTTCTCCTTATCACATCTTTTCTCACCACTCAAGACTGCTTATAGCAAAAAAAATCCTCTTGCTTAGACTGTTCCTACAATGTTAAGATATAGTATGCAAGTTTAAAACTGGAAAAAAAGTTCAACAGAAGACCTGAAGTTTCAGAATCTTCCCAAAGTTCCAGAACTTAAGGAAAGGGTGAATACTTTTAACAATGCTTCATAAACTATAGAAATGTAAATTTAACTCTCTCCAGGACAAAGACTGCAGTCTTATCAGGGATATTACATAAGTAATACTATTCATTGCTAATACATTCTTTATTATTTAGTACTCATAGTTTTTAATTTTCACAACTGAAAACCGAATCTGATAAATATAATAACATGCACCGCTGCCTTTATGGAGTTTACTCTGTATGCCAGATTAATGCAAATAAAGTCAAAAGTCATGACGTGATTATAGTTGTGAGGATTTAAGGATATAAGTCAGGATTTGGAGGGAGAAGTACTAGCTTTTATTAAATAAAATTATACAACTGGACTGCCTGCATTTAAGATCTGGGCTTGTATGCCCCAAAGCCTGCCTTTTTTTCCTGACTCACAAGAATCACAACCTCTTTCTATAAGTCTTGCCTTCCTGATAGGGAAAAAAAAAGATCAAAGCAAGACTGGGAGCACAGTTCTGAAGAAGAGCTTGGTTTTGGAAATCTCAACAAACTAGCAGCACACAGCTGAACATGTTTCCTGGCCGTTGTTTGGAGGGAATAAAGTAGTACTTCCTTCTTACGTGAACATCAAAAATCAGGAAAAAGCGGCCCCTTGGTTGCCTTTTTTTGCAAATCATGGTGCAAGGAGAAAATCTTTCAACATTTTACCACATAAACTTATGAAATAATTCTATTTTTTAAATATTATTGGCATATTAGGTGTTTTACAGGCTGAAAAAGACCTCAAGAAACTGCCAGTCTAATAAGAGGCAGTGTTCAGAGTGGAAGAAAGAATACAAAGGTATGTTAACTCAGACATGCAAATGGACTTAAAATTTATACTTACAGGTGAAAAATTTAGTAATTTATTTATCTGCATCAGAAAATTTCCAGTAGGGATCTGAAAATACAGAACAAAAATGCTCTGCAGATAGACTAAAAAAGGTACATACAAGGGAGTATGAGGGAAGACACGGAACATTAGGACTAATAAATGCTAACCCTGAGAATGAAAGCCTAGAAAACGATGGCACTCAGAAGAGCTAGTATTGAGGGCTGCTTGCCCTTCCTAAAAAATAAACTATGAAATAAAATGGAAAACGTAACTGAATTAAAGAAACTGGCATGAAATATAAGAAAAAAAGAACAAAGTAAGTTAAAAATTTTCTGGGGCAATGTGTTTTTCAGATACAATATATCCACTGCACTTTACCACTTGGTATAACTTACTGTTGCAAAAATTACATTTTTAAAGTAATTTTTTTGTAATTTCATATTTTGAATCCCCATGAGGTCTCTTATTTACTACTGGAAAGAGTGTACTTAACTATAAAAAACATTACTATGGGCGCTTATCTCTAGTGACAAACAAATAGATGAGTAAAACCTGACAAAACTATTTTATAGATCTGGTTTCTACAGAATTGTAAGCAGTCATGTCCCTTTATAGCACGTAGAGTACGAATGGGCTCTAGTGACATACAAAAGAAACTCTTACTTTGCTTACGCTGGTATTAATTATATAATACAATAGCTCCTCTGAGATGAATAGACTCATTCTAGCTTGGTGAAATATTTAAGTATCTTTTACTACTGAGAAGCATCGCAGAAGTGTAATAATTAAATTAACAAATTAGAAGGACTGCCAAGCACTGAGCATGATTTATGTTTACGGATTAGAGTGAATTAAATTATAAGATTAAAAGTAATTTCCCCTTTTAATCTGAGACTTTCTGTCATCTATGGAAACAAGCATCCTATATGTTTGAAAATTCAGCCCCAAACTGAGCAAGTCACAACATTGCAGTTTTTTCTGTTGTTATAAAAATGTTAGAAGGTTATTACTATCTGCCAACTTTCCCTATTCCGTTACTGTCTATATCTTATTGTGAACAGTTTACTTCACATTGCTGTCAAAAGCTAAATAACTTTTTTTGTAACTACAATTCTTGTATTTTTTTTCATATAACATGATCCTAGAATACTGCATATTAATATTGTCAAAAATAAATTTGTTCTTGAAAATACTGTGTTTGACCACAATGCTTGTCTGTGTAACTTCATCTTGTAGTTACACATTTGTTTTGGCCATACGTAAGTGGTTTTTAACTTCTTCGTTTCTTCTCCTGTTTTCATAAATGATTAGTAGTGGTTCACCAGTAGTGCTGAACCATATTCAATGTTGCATTTAGGAACTCAATTAATCAGGAAATTTAAACTTTTATTCACATGCTTTAAAATTACAAGATGCAAATTGCTAACGGATTTTTTTTTTTAATAGAGAATAACAATAAAGAAAATTCCTAAGAATTCAGAAATATGCTTTTTGGCAACTTATCTTACAATCTTTCCTAACTCTTCTGCAAAGTTTTCTGGGACACGTTCTCATTCCCAATATATGAATATAGAGCAAGTATAGCACTCACATAGCAAGTAACATCTTGGTTATGTAACACTGTGCAACATTTTAAATAAAAGCAAAAGTACACGCAGAAAGATGAACATGCAGTGGAAACACCTCAAATAGCAAAAGTAGAATCTATTCACTAGTCAAGGGAGGGACGTGTGATGATCAGGTCTTTCTGAAAATAACTAATTTATTCAGATTATGAAGAAGTTATTGAGGTCACTTAAGATTGTGCATGAGAAAAGTTAAGTTGATGAAAGTAATTTGATGAAGATGGAACACACCTACTGTTACTTTTCAGAAGTAAAAAAATCACTCACATAGTTGGGGCATGACTGATGGAGTTATGGGAAATACATGTCTTGTTCCCTATTCTCATATTTCTCCTTTGAGCAATTTGTTTCTATCCTACTCATGTTTTTGATGGATGAGCTACAAACAGTGTACTCCTGCAAAATACGCTGCCAAGAAGTTGTGATGGCTAGTTACTTAAAAATTCTTGAAAAAAAGTACACTCGTAACAGGCACTTCTCCCATTTTTCCCTATTTGATATGATACAAGCATTCTAGTGCTTTCTGCCTGCTTCTGTCCTCAAAGATCTGCTCCTGACCCCTCGTATACAGGGAATGAATAATTTCCAGGGCCAGGGAATAATTTATGAAACATCCTTCTGTCAAAAAAAGCAAACAATAACTGTGTGGTGGTTTGTCTCCCTTCCAGCTATAATGACAACATGAAGATCTCTAATTTTAAAGAGCTACACTTGGACTCAGTTTAGCAGTCTTCTCCCTAGTACCTCGACCCTGCACTGGACAAATATGAACCTCCTGTCTGTTCTGAAATCGAGAAAACCAGAATATTTTTTTCCTTCTCTTCTGTATATTTTCCAGGGCAGAATATTGTAGCTTGTGCAACAGTAATGATGGGCAAGGCTCTGATAATCCTTTCCCACCATTTTTAACACTCCCTTGCAGTGAACAGGTCTACTCTTTGGTGACAGTGCTAAATTCTAATTTAATTTCACCAATTACCAAAGACCTTTGCAGAGAGAAAGTGATGACATCAGCTGTTTTGTCAGTGTCTGTTTAATAGCTACTCCTTACAAAAGAAAAGAAATTATTACATAAGGAAAATCAGTTATTTCTTGAGTAGCACTCGTTGAACAAGGAGTTTTACTCACCAAGGAGTAAATAAGTGGACTTTTCCATTTTTAATTACAAGTAAAGGAACTTAGCTGTGTATCTATATAATACACTGCTTACTTGTTTATGATGTTAAATTGCTTAAAAATTACAGCCTTTCAAGTAAAAGTCCATTATTGCAATCAATTCTCATAGAAAGAAGAAATAAAGCTGCAAAACTAAAACTTCTGCAGGTCATCTTAGAAAATTCCCTTTTGGCTAGTGAATTTAAGAGACAATACTTCATTTCACAAATGAAGAAAAAACAACCGCAGAACAAATATAGCCTTTATCTTTTTAGATTGTAGAACACAGAAATCCACCGGGAATAATCACAGCTATTTCACTGAATTGTGTTTTAAATTAAAAAGAAAAGTAAGAATGAAAGTATAGGTCATTTTTTTATGTCAAAATACTTCCCTGTTTCAAGAGTTACTAGCATTATAGGGTACCAATTACAAAAGCATCAATAAAAGTAATAAACAAGGAATCATGTAGACCTGGTTTTGAATAATCTTGAAATACTGACCTAACAGAAAAGGGTGAAGTTAAATCTGCATAAAGAGTTTGATGTTTTGAAACAGACAAGACAAAGTGTCACGTTGTTATCTGCATACGCAGAGATGAAGGATGTAAACATACAGAGGCTATTACAGTTTGCTGCTCATTATAATCCTTTAAATGACAAAGTTGTATGTCATATAGCAAAAGGGAGCAAAGGAAAAGGCTGCTCACCACCCTGGAGGTATTTCAATATCTGAGTTGCTCTTTTCTACCAACTTCAATGAATTTAGGCAGCAGTTACTGTAAATTATATCCTTCTTCTCCAAATCACCACAAAGACAGCTTAAGGTGTTTCCCCTTTTACAAGTGCATTTCTTACTTTGATATCCACATGATAAGCATGACCATTTCTGTCTTTCAATATCTCTGCAAAACACATGCTGCATATAAAACGTCATTTGGAATACTTGAAGATAAAAATCTCAGATATTTCAATCTGAATTATTTTATGAACACATTTCAGGTAACAGATATTATATTTTGATACCAGTATTATTTTAGAAATTTAGACTAAAACGAAATAATTATTTACAGAGAGCCTAAAAAATTACTGAATGTAGTGGGACTAGATGAACACAGAAACTGCCCTTACCTTCTTCAGTCTTCCAAAAAATGAAACACCTTACAGTTCAGGAGACAAAGTAGCTGGACAAATGAAGATTTAGCTGTTAGCTAGAAATCCGGATGACTGAGGTCAAAACAAGAAGTGGAGAGCAACTCTTCAGCAGTTTTTCATCACAATTGATTCCTTCTAAGAAGTGGAAAAACAGCTATTTCTAGTGATTATATAGATGTATATTGTTGATTTTCTCCCCACTATTTAAAAAGAAATGCAAACAAAGTCAGTCTCTTTTTTTGTGAGCAGATAAAGACATATTTTATTTTTAGTTTTTACAGGTGTTAGCTAAATTTGAGATTGACATTATCTCCAGGAAACTGGACTGATATTTCTATACTGCTGACAACTGATTTATGATTTCTACTATGTTCAGGTAAACAGAAGTGTCAAAATGCATCACATTGTTAGTTTTAAAAGTTAATTCTACTAAGAGTTTTGCTTGGTTCACATGAAATAAAGACTAGGAAGGATATCAGTGCATTTTCAAATGTATTTGGAAGGAAGATGCTGAAAGACAGTAGTAACAGCAGAACGAATAAATAGAAACTTAATATATACACACTTTATGTCTGTATGTATAATCAACAGATCATCAATAAATTTAGGCTAAAATGATAGTATCTGATCCTGCAAGGACAGATTCTGGAATAATCTTCCAATTAAAGCACTGGGTACACAAAGTTACAAAAAAAAAATACTATATCGTGTGATAGTTTGTAATGGGAAGGTACCGGCTAAAGTGATGAATTATTAATTTTTCTTTCCTTGGTTACTACCTATATATTCTACCATAGAAAACTAAGAGAAAACTCCTTGAATTTTAAGTCTCACCAGGATAAGCCTAGAAAAATATCTCATATTCTGAATTATTAAAAAATTACAAGATTAATAGTACTTCTCAATAAAGTCAACTTGCAAGTAAAAAAAAAAAAAAAATCTTTAAAAATGCATTGGAAATGTTGACTATAAATGGTCTACTCTATAAATTAAAGGAATAGCAAAGAAAGTTCCAAGTGAAATCAGAGACCCGGTTTCCCTAGAAGGAAAATTTATTTCTTGGAGGAAACAGGGAGTCAACAGACAAAAATACACCCTACAGAAGAAGTGCATATAAAAATAAGCTATATTTATCTTGTTGACAAACTGCATATCTACCCTTAGATCAACTCCAAACTTACGCAACTCAAAATGCAAAAATGTTTTTAAAATGTTAGAACTAAGCTAAACAGCATAAATTCCTCCAGCTTAAAACATCAAGGAAATAAAATACAGCAGTCTGAAAAGTTTCTATTGCAATTGCAGAATAAAATTTTTCAATATAATTTTTAAAATTTTAATTAAAAATGTTAAGTAATAGCAAAAATAAATTTCAAGGTTCTATACCCAGACAATATCTAATGTAGTTACTGACTACAATAATTTTTTTTTTTAATTATCACAGCATCCTAATCATTAAATTGGTGTAGAGCAGCATGCAGATTTGACATCTGTTTTCTACGTTCACAGTCTAAACAGGATCACAAAAAAAAATTTGCTTCTCATGGCAAGAACAATTTACTCACACGTGAACCACTTAGTATGATGCTTTATACTACCTAATGTGGTACTGCTGCCATTCCAAAAATCTCCTACGTAAAAAAAAATTCTGAAACATACCTCATAGGATAGTCAAAGTCCTCTACAGAGCCAGAAAACTGACTTATATTTAGGTTCTAAACTCTGGACTGCTGTTTTACATTCAGCAGAATACTTTTCCAAATTTAGACAGAAAGGAAAGCAAATGGATTACAGGTCAAAACTTCTTTTAGTATCCAATTATCAACTTTTCTATATTTACACTCTCTTTCCATGTGAAGATATATTTTTCTAGAATCTAATTATGGTTTTGGCAGGAACATTGCCCAGAACATTCTGGAGTTGTGCAGATTCTTAACACCAGAACTCCTGGCAAAATCTCTATCCAGCAGATAAAATTCTAGTAGAAAAGGAAAGAAATAAAAAGCAGTAAAAATGAAAAATCTCCACTCATCTCTTTCATAATCAATGTTCTTTCAGCTTACTTTGGCCCATTTGGCCAAAAGTGAAAGGTTGTAACAGGGCTCAATTTCAAATGGATACACTTTTCATTGGAAGTAATCTGAAGTTTCAGCAGTCAATTGTTTCAATTATTTTTTCATACAATAAGGAGCATCCTTTGAGAGAAAAAAATAAAATAATTTAAAAAAATAATTACAAAATTTTGGTATTTCATTACTTTGTAAAGTAATGAGAAGGCTATGAGAACAAAACTTTAGTTATAACCCCCTTTTCCCCAAACTGAACTCCAATATTTGGAAATCTAACAAGTAACAAGAAAATTAAACACTAGAGGCAGGAAACAGAAAAGTTTATATTAAATTGCAAAGAAATGCAAAGGATTTGTTAAAGAACATATGAAAATAATTTGAAATATTTTCTCTCTTGATATCACTTCCACTGTACAAAAGAAAACAGTATTATGAATCATCAGCATAGAGAATGAGTGAATGAATAAATCATATTTCTGATTTCTCCCAACTAATCTTTTTACAATAGCATCCCACATAAAGAGAAAATTACTTAGTATTCATAAGAAAAGAACATCATAAACACTGTACATCATATTATAATTTCATAAAAGAACTTTACAAAGTCAATGTGAGTTCTTCAATAATAATGCAAAGTATTCTTAAGACATATATTCTTCATTTCTGTAAACTGTTTTGCAGGGACTACAGAACATCATTCCAGAGAAATTCTTAAACAGAATTAGAGAATAAGGGACTTCAAGAGGTCTCCAAATTCATCCTTATGCTCCAAAGCAGGAACATCTTTACCTACAGCATTCTTAACAGATGCATTCTGGTCCCTTTTTATTCACCACCAAAGTCAGATCTACAGCCTCATTAGGCAATATAAACCAGTGCTTTTACTTTACTGCCAAAAATGGTCATCTCATATGTTGTTTTTTTCTCCCTAATATCCAGCCTAAAAATCTCTCACTCTTATCTAAATATACAGTTTGAAAAGCAAGTCAGCTTGCTTGATCCCAGCACAACTGGGATTATTATGCTCAAGGTAACTGATAACAAATTTTACAAATGGATGCATTGTTAATTTAACAGCTGATTCTAGGAGCTCTATCAGCAAATTATCCTAGATGGTAACTCCAAATTTCTTTGTGGGATTTTCTTAAATTTAGCATAGAAATATTAAAGGAAAATCTCATAAATTATTTCCTAGTTATAATATTCACTGTGTATACATATACTTCTAATATATGTACCTCTAATAATCCAGGACATACCAAAATTACACAATTAACACCTCTTTCTAAAAAGTTTAAGTATACTTATACTAAAGAAAGTGTACTTAACAGAAAGAATAATTGATCTCTTGAAAGGAAAAAAAAATAATAATCAGAACTTACTTGCTCTCAGTGTCAAATTATGTACTCTGTGGCTCAAGAACTTGTAAAAAGTACTTTTTAAAAATACAATGAATGTAAAGTAATTTTACACAGTTACCACAGAGAAAGTTATATTGGGTGCAAGGAAGAGATTCATATGATGTATTTATTCCTAGAAACATTGTGGCCATTTTGGGCACCAACAATGAATTGAATTCAGAGCTTGTGGAGGTCACAGGAGCTCAGAAGAAAGAATATAATATGATCCCTTACGAGGGCAAGGAACAAGTTGAAGAGTAGAAGTCCCATTCAGATCTAAGTTTCTTTGATGTAAAGAAGGAGCAAAGAAAGGGAGAGATACTGCTAAAGACACTCAATGAATAAAGAGGCTAAGATATCAGAAGAAGTACATTTGCTGTTTATTTTTACTGTACTTAAAGAATGAAGACTTGCTCTACAGAATTTGCAAATAAACATGATGGCACACAATTCATGCATTATTCGATCTATTCTCCCATCTTCTGGAAAGAAGCTTACAAAGCTTTGAGTATCATTTCACATCTGTAGGAGAACAATATATTTAAATAATCTAAAACTTAAAAAGAATAAAAGTTTGGTTTTTTTTTCTCAAGCTTTTGAATAAGCTTTAAATACCATGAAATGCTTTTTAATGAATGGCTCTTCCTGCTGGATTCAGTTGGATGAGCATTTATTGAAGCACTAATTGTCAGCACTACTTTCAGATCTCCATCAGTTCTCATAAACATCCATATGTTCTTTGGTTAAAAAGTGCAGCTTAATGACACAGGAAAGTGCAAGCCAATTTATCATCCTTCCTTAACCTTTTGAAAAATAAATTAGTTTTTATGAGAAACAATCACGGTAAATAAAGTAAAAAGCATTTCAATTCTATCATAATATGGTGTCATTTTGCATTAAATCTTGATGCAATTGCTTACCTTTAAAATTATTTAAATAACTAATTAAATCTTTTCCTGACCTAAGTGTGTAGTACCTGTAGAAGGGCAGAGACATAGAGTAACTTTGTAAATAGCTATATATGTTTAAGATGTGACTACCCACCAGATGTTTATACCTCCCTCTCAGCTGAGCCACATTTCCACAGTACAACCTCTACTTTCAACACATTTATGCTAGTATAAAATTCTTTGTGTACAGGGATTTATCATCCCTTTAAATACCTACACTTATGTAAAGGATTTTAACCAGTATAACTGAATCCACACTAGAGGGTGCTACTATTTTAATTGTAAAAGGTTTTTACAGTTAATGTTGCAATTTAAGAGCAGTATATTTCCTAATGTTTCAGAAATGCTTTGTTGCTATCCGGGACAGCAGATTGCTACCAAATGAGAATTAAACTTATGATCACACACATGCTTTTGTGCTGAAGTTCAAGTTTTGGCATATGTTGCCCTAGCCAACTGTATATAAAATAAAAGAAACTCATTACCAACCTCATGTGGTACAATGGAATCTGTACTTAATGCTGCAAATAAAATATTTTCTCTTCAAAGCAACAAAGCTCATAATAAACACTGGAGAGCCTGTTTTCCTTATCCGTGTCACTATAGACCACCAGACACATCATTGGTACACATCAACTCTCATTTGAAATCTGTAAGTCCTTTATACTTTGCTATCATAACTGCACATCAGTGCTTGTATTACACATTTCAATAAATTAGTTAAGAAGAGGATGTAGAATTTTTAGCATCAGAAAAACAATTTATAAAATTAATACTGACAGACTTGACACTGTCCAAAATGTCATCAACTCTTTCAAAACAAGAATAAGTACTTTTCCCATATTGCATTTTTGGTGAAATGGGAATAATTAGCTTCTACTAAATAAAAAAGTGAGGTCTGGATTTTCAGTAGCCTCTGAGAAAAAGCAATCAGTATCTTAAACACATCTATCTACCCCTTTATAAGCTTATTGCAAGTGTTACGGAGTGTCAAATATGGTTCCTCTCACGAGGAAAAAAGAATTACCTAAACGAGTATCATTTTAATCTATTAAAAAGTTCTTTTCTCAAAAAACTATTCTGCAGTTTGCAGTTCCCCTTGCTATGTGATAGTCACTGTTATTCCAAGTGTTAAGTACATTCTCGTAAGTTCCCTTCACTCCTGAGAGTTTTGTTGTACTTAGTAGTAAATCACTGAAATACAAAGAAATAGAAAGAACAGAGCAATGTAGAGGGGGAAAAAAAAAGATTAAAAAGGAAAACCCACTTTACAAAATACATACAACTTGAAAGCTTCAAACAGAATTTTGCCTCAGGTTGCAGAATAGCCTTTGCAGGAGCTGCCTTCCATATCAATAATTCTCCATCTTTCTTGATCCATATGAAGCAACACGAAGTAATGTGCTGCCTCACATCTGATCCCTCTGCCTACAAGTGCAGGTGAACTTTCAGTGTAAGTGAACTTTCAGTGAACATGGGTATTGCTGGAAAGTCTTAAGTATATCACAAAAGGGTCCATTCATCTCAGTCTACATTTTTAAATTATAAAAAAAATTTACTGTTGACCATTTTTACTGTTGTCCGCTGTTCATCCAATACCAAACACACTCCAGAATCCATACTACAGATCAAGAAAGAATTTGAAGAAATAGTATATTTTTTAATTAGCTTTTACTTCCTTAAGAGATTTCTGCCTCTCTTACCTGCAGGTTCTATCCAGAGAATAAGGGGACAGGAGAAGATATTACTCTATCTTCTCTCTTCTAGTTTTTCCAAAGGACATAAGAAAATACAAAAGGAAAAGGAAAAGATTCATAAATGCAACAAAGGGAAGGGAAAGATTTTGGTCTACAACATGTTAAATAACAAGTATGATGCCACAGAAGGCAACATGTGAGAAAACGTTCTGCGAGATAAAGGATATAAATCAAGGCAATCTGAGCTGGACTGAAAATAAAGCAAAGCTTTACTCTAGTTCCAGTTCCTGTGCAGAATAAATAAACAAATAAATAAGGTCAAATCACAACACAGGAGACTAGAGAGGACAAAAACATCTCAGGTGAATGAAATGCATAAATAAGTAAACCTCAGAAGCAAAAAAAAAAAAAAGTCCCCCAAAACAAATAGGTAAAGTTTTAAGAGTTTGAAACATTTCTAAGCCTGCTTGATTTCTTGTTTCTCTCCTTGCTCTCATTCTCTCCCTTCCTTTCACCCTTTCCCTCTTTCCCCTACTCCCTGCCTCCCTCTGTCTTTTTCTTCTAGGAAGAAACAGGTAATGAAAGTGCTTCGTTAAACTGTCAGAAGGGTATAAGCACTATGTAAAATTTTCAGGTGCATCTCCACTTTGAAGAGCTTAGTTTATTCATCCAAGGAAGAAGCCAGTAGGTAGAACTTGCAAGTAACAAACAGTAAATATTCATGTTAGAATAGGTAGCAAATCATTTACACTAGAAACCACTCATTTCAAAGAAGTATTAAAGATTTCAAAACAATACATTTGTATAAAAATAATGTACTCTGGTTACTGATAATTCTGTAAATCTAATATAATCCTTTTACAAATATATATTGTGAATTGTTTACACAGCTACAGGAACACCTGAAAAATTTCTTATTTATTTTTTCTGAAAATATTTAAAGAACATAAGATTTTTGTATCTCATATGATTATCAGGTTAACTTTGATAATTAAAACAACTAGCCACACGCTTAACTGGTATTAGTTTTCAAAGATCTATTTCTGGGCAACAGGATGCAAGGGAAGACCAACACTACAGAGCCCCTAAGGTCCAATTTCTTGCCCACTTTTGCTATTCAACAACATGCGTTGAATGAACATGGCAATGGACAGGTTATGAAAAACGTTGTTTGAGGCAACTAAAAGAACTATTTCAAAATAATTATTTGTAAGATTATCTCAAAAATGGGGTAACTTCAAAGCAGTGCTTTTCTTTAACATTGTATTGTCTCTCACGAAGTTCAGAGTAAGGTACTTGATTTTCAAGAGAATCTATCACTGAATATGGCTTTGTTATTTAACTGTTTACAAGAAAGCAAATATATTTGTGGTGAGTTGATCCTGGCTGGACATCAGGTGCCCACCAAAGCCACTCTATCAGTCCCCTCCTCAGCTGGACAGGGGAGAGAAAATTTAACGAAAGGTTCATGGGCTGAGATAAGGACAGGGGGATCACTCAGTAGTTACTGTCACCGGTGAAACAGACTCGATTTGAGGAAAATTAATTTAATTTATCACCAATCAACTCAGAGTAGAATAATAAGAAAATAAAAACTAAATCTGAAAAATACCTTCCTCTCACCCCTCCCCTCTTCCAAGCCCCAATATTACTTCCAATTTTCTCTCCTTCCTCCCCACCAGCGGTGCAAGGGGACAGGGAATGGGGGTTGTGGTCAATCTATCACACGTTGTCTCTGCCATTCCTTCCTCCTCAGAGGGAGGGCTCCTCATGCTCTTCCCCTGCTCCAGCGTGGGTCCCCTGCGGGGTCACAAGCCCTGCCAGCAAACCTGCTCCAGCCTGGGCTCCTCTCTCCACAGGCCCACAGGTCCTGCCAGGAGCCTGCTCCAGTGTGGGCTTCCCGTGGGCCACAGACTCCTTTGGGCATCTGCCTGCCCTAGTGTGGGGTCCTCCACGGGCTGCAGGTGGATCTCTGCTTCTCCGTGGGCCTCCATGGGCTGCAGGGGCACAGCCGGCCTCACCACGGGCTGCAGGGGTGGTGCTCCAGCATCTGGAACACCTCCTGCCCTCCTTCTTCACTGACCTTGTTGTCTGCAGAGTTGTTTCTCACATATTCTCACTTCTCTCTCCACCTGCAGTTGCTGCTCTACAGCAACTTTTTCCCTTTCTTAACTACGTTATCCCACAGGCGCTACCTCCATCACTGGTGTGCTCGGTCTTGGCCAGTGGTGGGTCCGTCTTGGAGCTGGCTGGCGTTGGCTCTGTCAGACACAGGGGAAGCTTCTTGCAGCTTCTTACAAAAGCTACCTCTGTAGATCCCTCTACCAAAACCTTGGCATGCAAACCCAATATAATGTTTTACCATTTCATAGCAATTCAAATGACATTCCCAAGAAATGGTTTAGAAACAATAGGTCACTTAGCAATTCTCTCTGCCCCTTAACCAGAAGCACTATAATAATACTGTAAAATGTTATCAATTAATATTAATTAATTTACCATGCATTATATTTTTAACACATATAATTTGTACCACTGAAGGCATTCTCTCTTTCCTGCAAGAGTAATGTTAGTGTAACGTTAGGTAAGAGCTGCACGATATAGTTTGCATGGAGTCCCACATAATTGCATGACTAAAATGAGAACAGCCTTACAAATGTACCATTTCATCAATAAAGTCTGTTCCTCAGAATCAGCTTTTAATGCAGTAGGAAAAATGATGTCCTTCAAAACCTGTTGTGTTTACGAGCAAAAACATTTTAGACTGCTATTTATTTTCTTCCAGTCTCTCTTACTTAAGTTTGCTCTTAACCTTTCCCCAAAACACTTGAAACTTCTATATGCACAAACTTCTATCAAGTTTGATTAATTCAGAGAGGCTTCTGTGGACATGTAATCTTGCTTATTTTATTTGATCTGTTTGCACAGCTTCATATATACCGATGTCATGTGGGAAAAGAAGGGGAAGTTTCCAAATGGCTGATATAGAATCAGCTAGCATGGATGAGTCGATCATTTTATAGCTGCAAATACAGATTTTGGTACAATTTGTGTCTCACCATTGAAGTATATAATGGAATTTTTAGATAAGAAGAAAGATATTCCTTTTCTATAACAATGGAAAGAGCACAACACAAAGGCTAGATGACAATACTTCTGAGAAGGGAATGTTGAGCTAAGCAGACCTTGGTTTGAGCCAGGATAGTCATTCCTCTACTCCTAGTTAATGTTGCTTCAGAAAAAGGTCAGTTCCGTGTATACAAAAAAAAAATACAGTAATGATGAAGTAAGAAAGCATGCTTGGAAAGAAAGAAAAAAAAGATTTAAAAATGCAAGCTATGTGTAGTACAAAGGGAAAATAAAAATATGAAGCTTAAATTTTATCTTCCTTTCACTACTCATTATAGTCATTTCCAAGTGTTGTGGTTTTTCTTATATTATCTCCCACTGTTCTCTCGGAGAGTGGGGGGAGTGAGAGAGAGACTGTGTAGTCTGGTCCGGATCGGGGCTGAACTACAACACCAAGATAATTTCAAATAATTCTGTACATAATATTTCTTAATTAGCGACAAATTTTGACAAAGGCTGCAATAATTCAAATACTGTTATCAGATTTCAGCCACATTAGGATGCTACGTCCCTCATCACATTGCAAATATAGCTTCCCCTGAAAAAGGGCAAGCTCAAGAAAAACCATTTGTAGGTGTATTGTCACAAGATTTCACTTTCTGTTCCTATTGCCACAGTTCTTAGGAGTGAATCACTCTAAGTGTTAAGAAGATACTTCTAAAAGCTTTCCACTCTGGTAAAAATACTCAGAAATATATCAAGTGTCTTCAGATTTGTCGAGTCTTTGATTCGTAATTTCCAAAACTAAGAAAATGCAGCCATTACTAAGACACAAGGATTGGAGCTGTATGACCACACGCTGTGCTGAAGAGGATGCAGTAGTATTTAGAGACGTATTTTACCTGCCACAAGAGAGATCCAAGGACTCGTGAGTCACAAAGCTAGGCGCAGGCTTATCTACAAAACCAGAACAGGAATTTATTCCCATGATGTCAAAGAGGTCAGAAAAAATGTTGAAAAAGCCATCTCATTGTTTCATTCCATCCATGCAGAAAGAGAAAGAAATCTAACTTGGAAACACTTTCTTACCTCGACTTTGTCTAATTTACATCTTAATGCACATGTGGCGCTGAACTGAGATTTTATTTAGCTTGGCAATTGCTAAAAATGTTCAGAGATGTAGGCAATTACAGCTAGTGAAAGACACATCAGCTAATAACTGTCCCACCCAAATGTGTACAGGTTGGTGCTGTAAACAAGTACCTGAAGCTGAGACAATGCCTTCTAGGTAGCCAGGAATGGGTAATACTTGTAAACTATTAGCAAATGTAGGGACTCCAGTAAACAGTAGATACTCTTTGTTTCCAAAACACATCCTGATACATTACGTTCATCAACTTCATTAAAGCACTTTGGTTTATATTGGTATTACAGCATTATTAAATAGTCACACTGAAGTTTGTCTAATATACTCCCTTGCCTAAAAACTTTCTAAAACGTTTAGCTTTCCATTCATTTTATTTTGGCATAGACATCAAAATATCCAATATTTCTTCTTTAAAGTTCTAAAGTCAAAGTCAATAATAAAATGTAGCACAGAACAACGCAAATTATATGTAATAAAAAGAAATGAGAAATTAAGTCTTCTGAGATTCTAGGGAGAGAAGTTTATTGCTAGAATTAAAACAAAGAAAAGAAAACAAAATAATTATATTTTGTATACAAAATAATATACAGATACAGATATTGTAGCTTCTTCCTTGAAAACATCGATGCTAAGCATGTTCTCACTTCACCTCTAATTATATTGTCAACAGTGGACATATTATGCAATGTTTCTCCCACAAAGGTTCACAACTATACGCGAGCAGGACATTTCTTTTGTAGGATCTAGGATTATGTGTCAGTAAGTATTTGACTAGTCGTGCAATGCTAACACTCTAATTAAGGAAAGAAAGAAATACTGATTTCAAAGTTATCTGATATTTAGGTACCATTTAAATTAACAGCATGTATTAGTTTTTTAATCTCTTAGAAGTTTTTGAGATTTTCTAGAGATCTTGTATGTGACTTTACCCACCACTTAGCTAGTGCAGTACTAAACCTTCTGAAAACAGTATTTCCTCCACACTCACACTGTATTCTGTTCTACACAGCTTCTACTCCAATTGAGTGGCAAAGACGACTAACATAAGAAAATCTTTTGATAAGAGACCTACGTTCTGGACAAGGCTACTACAGCTGCACTGACACGAGCTCTCTTCTGAAGGGAAGCAGCTTGCTAGTGCATTCTGCCATGGCCCATTCTTTACCCGTCTTTGTAGGATCCATTTGAAAAAAAAAAAAAAGAAACATTCATTATCAAAGTGGGCACCATGGTATAGAATGAAAGCATACGAAATCCAGTTAAAATTGTATTTTCATCTCTGTAACCTTAAATAAGTACATCTTGTACACACACAGAAATGTGTGTTTCACATTAGTGACCAAATCCACAAAGCTAGCTTTACTTTCTATTTATTGGTATTGTCATAATATGAAAAATAAATACCATTTGTTAGGAAAGCAGCCGTTATACAAAATTAACAGACATATTCTGCTTCAGGGCATGAATACAATAAAATTGTCAGACATTAATAATGTAGACAGAACATTTTCCTGGGAAAATGAGGATCCAATGGAACAACAGATAAATCATACCCAACTGCTCACTGTTTGTTGTTTCACAATCTGTTGTATTTTATCGAATATGACTAGCACAAGTCTGTTACAGCCATAAAAAAAAATTAGCAGAAATTAATATGTAAATTACTGTCGTGCTTGTGTGAGACGCCATTTCATTAATTTGAATTCGCTGACATGATCACGTAATCTAAATTTATGAGTTTTTCAACTGCCACTCCATAGAGAATTCTGCATTTATTGAATTTTGCTTTAGAAGTATTTTATGTATTAAATAATATTTGCATGGCAGTAATGTACATGAATTGCTTGGAATTTAATATATATAATATATAACAGGCATTTTGCCTCTGTGCAAAAAATGCACGTAGGTATTTCCTTTTAAAATATTTTTAGATAGAATGAAAATAAATTGTTGGAAGAGGAAACAAAAGCAGTTTTTTAAGTTCTCAGTAAATATTGCTCATTATTATTTTGTTGAAACAAATGCAAATCTGCTTATTGCTAATATAAAGGGTTTATGATGCATAGAACTTCTTGTGTAACCCATTAGAGTTTACGAAGAAAAATGCACAGTCTAAAAGGCACCTAAATCTAAACAAGACGCTTTATTAATACATAGGGTAGCTTGAATGTTCAATATGAAGTTTGGGGAAAAGCCAGCAAGAAAAGAAATTATAAAATTATTTACCATTCAACACTTTTCTTTAACTAACATCTGGACACAAAGATAGTAAATGCTTTGCATAATCTTAGCTTTAATATCCTCAAGTTTTCTAGATGTAAAATAAGGTACCCAAATAACATACTATCAAAATGTTTCTGAAGTAACTATTGCAAATATAATGTTTGCTTTCTGAAGAAAACAGAGAAAATACTACAGAAAAGAAAAAAAAACTTACTAAAAATACAGCAAAACATTTACTCAATTATGAAGATCTAGTTTTAGAAGTGTGAAAATTTGAGGGTTAAAAATACTTATATGATCAAAAAGTTTTATTTGTACTTATTGGCAGTATTGTAAAGTGGATTTTTCCCACTGTTATTCTAAATGTTTGGACATCACCTATTTGCCAGTAGGACATGCTATGGGACTATTATTTTGCTAATACGTAATTTTGTTAAGAAACAGGATTGTTTCATTGCAATGCTTCATAAAAGTATCAACCTAGGAGTGTCTAGGGTGCCATTTGACCCCTAGACACTTCATCTTTTTCACATCGAGACTTGTATCCATAAACAAAATGTTTTTTTACATACCATCCAGCCTCCGAACGTGGAAATTCACTTTACAACAGGGGTTTCTTTTGCAGGTGAGGAAAGGGAGGATTCGGTATCAGATTTGTTTAACTACAATGAGGACTATATTCCCAGTCAGCAGTGAATGTTTCGCACTTGTCACATCCTCCTGTCAGCATCCCCTATAGCTCTGCTGACTACCAGCAACACCTGTCTGCTCCAAGGTCACTCTCATTCAATGTCACCTTGCAGTGAAAATGCTCACACACAATTAGGATTTCAGTATCATCTTGCAGGGAATTCTGGTATCTCTGTCATTTTACTTAAAATTTATTACTAGGTAATTATACTTTGTGAATTGATACAATCTTATAAATCAGAATCTTGAATTAGTTTGTCTGAAGAGCAGAGGCATGCACAGATGTGACACAAAAGAGCAGGTACAGACCCAAGTGTTTGTTAGATACAATGGCTACAGTTTATTTATATCAATTATACTGAGATAGCATTTTCATACATTTCATTCCACTGATTTCCTACTAAAGGAACATTTTTTTTTCTTTTTTTTTTTTTTTTCCCAAATTGAGGTAGAGATACATTTTATACTTAAAATATCATCTGTTTTTTTGCCTTTTATAACATTTCCACCTACCTGCTACTTAGGAAGGTAACTATTTCATGGTAGATAGTGCAGAGTGCTGTTTTGTTTTTGTTTTTTTTTAATACTCTATTTCCTAATATTGAATACACTTACAAATCAAAGAGCCATCACATGCCTGCATACTTGCATTAGGTGTAAACTATAAGAACAGGTAAGAACTACAATAAAAGTATTTATTTTGACTTGACCTTGGCATTAAAATGAGTGTAATACGTAACTTTGTTCTGTTCCCCTGAGTAACTGTAACATTTATTAGAATCCTATCCTCCGGTTGTTCTGAGATTGAAACCTTCTCTCCATGTCTGTAACTATGATTTTCGAGCCCAAGTTTTGAAAAACACAGCAAGCAATTGTCAGGAGGCAAAGATTCCTCTGCAGCACTCAACCTCCTTACCAGCCACCTCTTCCTACAGTCAAGCATGCCAGAGAAATATTTCCTTTCTGCTATCTCACATTAAAATGTTCTTTCCTCCTACCCAAAAATGGAATAACAGATTTCATAGGTCAGAAAAGCAAAAGGGAATGATTCAAGTCTCCAAATGCCCAGAGGAATATCGATACCATTGCTGTCCCTCGTGGGAAAATTCCATTTGTCACTGCAGAAATCAGTACAGAAGTTTTAAAGACCCGGTCGTCACGGATCTTGTAAAACTATCTGCTCTGCATTTCTGTAAGCGCTGCCTGGTTCTGCATGTACAAAGGCAAATATGTTTCTACTGAAAAATGACAGGGCTTTCCACTGGAAAATAAATAAACACATACATCCTAGACTCAGCTAAAACACAGCTAAAAAGATACTTCAAGCATAAAAATCTGCCAAACCTTCCCCATGCATTCTTTGGACTGTTGACTGTTTTCTTAGCATTGGCTAGCAGTTTGTTAACTCCAGGATGTTTAACTACTGATAGTCAATACCAATCAGAGTTACTAAGAGTGCAGATATTGAAAAGCATTACAAAAGACCAATCACGGTGGGTATTGGCTGCTGTGACTCCAAGATGCTTTCCAGGTAGACCTCTGGAAAGTGACTTCTGATGTTTGCTACCACAGCTGGGTGTCTCAGGTCTCCAGCATTGACTTAACAGGGCTACCTAGGCACAGGCTCTGCAGAGTGGAGTTATTTCAGTAAAAAGTGATCAAGTAGAAGGATGTTTAGTGGCAGCTCTTTCTCAAGGATCTTTGTAATGCTTATTCTGTAGTTAGCACCCAATTTTGCACTTGGCAATCTGCATATACTTTTCATTTCAAGTATGGCAGCTTGTTAAGTTTACCACTAAAATTTTTTTAAATGTACTTCAAAAGCCATTCCTGTTCCGAGAAAGCAAAAGGACGAGGAAAGAAAATAACATCACGTCCAGAAATTACTTATTTTGCCCATGACTCACAGTTTCTTTCCCTCTCAGATGGAATCTCATAACGTGAAGAGCTGAACAGCTAATCTTGCAGATACACAAGTCCATCTTCATATCTGATCTCTCTCCTCCTAAGCTTGTCTTTTGTCTGCTGATTTAATAATCACAGCCAAGGACTTTATAGATTTTCTTCAGAGGGAGAAAAGTCACGGTGATATCTGGTTTTGCTCATGACTTCATCACATATTCTTCTGCTGAAGTTAACAGAAATATATGATATTATAATTATAAACTGCATCAACAACCTATTGACCTCACCTGCTACCAGGTCTTAAGAGAGATTCTGCATCCTGTTTCACATTATTGACAATGACATAAAAATCCCATTGTCAACAGCTCCTAGAATAGCGGTACAATCTGTACTGTCACTCACACACCCATCATGTTTAAAACCACAAGGAAGAAGATTTTACCACATTTGTATTACATGCAAGAGAACACTCTCACTGAAGAATCAGTAGAATTCACAGATACCATCATCAAGCCTCCAGTTGCTCAATATTTTATTTTTTGGAAAACATATCCGATTTCTTTCACACATACACAAAATAGTAAAACCAACACCATCTTGGCCAATCCCACAACAGTAAATCATGGTGTATCTTCAGCAAGAACAAGGTCAATACTCAGATTTCTTGTCTTAACATAAATTGATTCCATTCTCATCCACAACTACTCCACCTGTCAATACTGACTGGTCTACGGCATGCCAAGTTACAAATGAAACCATTTTATTACTCACACAAAATGCACAGATAACATTCTTATCTACTGGGCCCCCTCAAAATTCTATGAGAAGATTCAATAACCACTACTTCTCCATCAAACTGAATCTCAAATACACCTATAGCAGTATCAATTTCTTAGGCACCACACTCAACATAAAAAAAAAACAAACCTACAAAATACTGTACATAAAAATGTGCAAACTATCACATCCATCATTATAAAAACAGGTGCTTCTGGAAACAGAAACACCCCAAGAAACCCATAAAATACACCTCAGGCACCACTAACATTCACTGGCATCATACTCTCATGATGTCTAGCTCAGCAATCTCAGACACTTAACTAAATAAACACACCACTCTGAAGGAATCCATCAAATCTTTCACTGAGTCTTCTAAACCTCTCAGTTCTTACTCTGAGGGAGACTCAGAAAACCCAGATGACTCTGAGAGCTAAAACAAAGATCCAAAGTATGCTAAAAAACACAACAGAGAACATTAGGATCCCGATGCTTTATAATTCTCACTCATCCCTAACACATTGCTTCATATTAATAACTATCTCCCTGCCTGAAAGGACTTAATGACTCTATTCTCTTCTCTGGATAATATCCTTTCTCCTTCCTCCATAGATATCCTCTATTTTTTTCTTTCAGATGACGCAGCTCAGCAAAAAAAAAGTTAAACTTGTAACAACTTAACAGTTGCTCTTCAAGACACCTCCTACTATTTCAGACTTAAAGAGGCTCACATGCTCAAAAGGTCTCTTTTCCAGTTATTACAACTAGTCCAGGACATTACCACTTCCTTACAGAACCTATAAAGCTTTTATTCTGAGAAAAATCATAGTTACAATGCTATGAGTACATTAAAGTATTTGTTCTTAGCATAAAGGCTTTTTTGTGCTAATGTCTAGGGAGAAAAATAAAAGAAAATAATGTAGGGCTTCAAGATGCCTGATTACAATGTTCTTTTGTCTACAGCAGAAAAGGTATTTCTACACTGCACATAAAATTAAGATAATTATCTAGTACTTTAATTTAAGGAAGAGCATACAGGCCTCAATGCAGTAGTAACAAGGGCAATTACTTTTGTAGAAAGTTAAATATTAGATTTGGAATGTTTTCAAACTAAGCATAATAATATTTTAACATCAGTTTATGCTATAAAAAATTCAAGCAGTGTCCTTTTATGCATCTGCAAATTTAATTTTTTAACGTGCTAAAACTTTACAGGTACCACAGTACAGAAGTTACGCTAACCAGCTGTTCGTAAATACACTAAGAGTTATATCACCACCTATGCAATTATTAGGTATAATTTATGCATGCATTTAAATTACATGGCACCAAGGGATAAAAGTAATCCATGCAGTGATTCAGTTAGAGGGAGAACTGCTGTTTTGAAATGTGATCTGTTACTGGTTTTTATACTTGCTTTTACTATTTTACTATTAAGCCAACATTACTGCAAATACGGTAACGAACTATTTCAATTTGCTCACTAATAATGTCCGTAGTTTTGCATCAGACTGTTAAACTTACATTGTATTCATTGTATTATGTAAGCAAACAATGTTTCTTATATTTTAATAATTGTCATTTGATTTTAACAAGTACAGAACCAATTTAAAAACAAGTTTTCTAAACTGTCCACGAGATCACCACCATATGAGGAATTCCTAAGTACACAGGCAATGCTAGCTGAGTTTAATACTACCATGAGACATTTGACCTACACACCATCCACATCCTTTGAAATATTGCTTTTCCTCCTCCCAAATAAAACAGTAACATTAATTCAGTCACATGACAACAGCACTGTCTGTATGAAGTGTGTGCTACTCACAGTTTAGCACTATGAAGTGCTACAATGATTTTATTTACATATACAGAGCCTACACAAAGTAAAAAAATACTAGCTGTATGCATGTAATACTAAGAATAAAAATTATTTAATGCAAAGAAATTCAGAGATCTTCTAATATTAGACTAACTCCGAAGATAAACTGTTTATTGCTTAATCCAGAATATTTAAGGAAAAAAAAAAAAGTTTTAGTTATTTCAGGTATCTTAGTAACCACCTACTACTCAGGATCATTTCCCTGGTTTAGTTTCTATGTTTTTGACATAACAAATATTTTCAGGCTGATGTTTGGCATATTGTTCAAAATCTAAATCTTGGAGAGCTATAGTAAATTAAAGTTTGAAAGGGAGTAATCAGATTGATTTTATTGCTCATTTAACTTAAAAATAAAAAAATCCTGTAGCTATTGTTTTCAAAGTTCTTGTTATGCGTTCTAGAGCTCTTCGCAGGTCATTAAGTCCATGATGTGGATTATTGCCTTTGGTTATTAAAAACAAACTATTTTTAAAATACTATTTTATTTACAAGAGTAGAACTCACACTACTTTTCTTCAATGAAGATCTTACAAAATTTTAACATGTCATTTTAATATTTCTTAAGTACCTAGGTTATCCTGATAAACCTAACAGTCCAGAGACAGCATCACACTCCAGTACTGCAGTAATAATCCATGAAATGAGACAGACTGATTCAATGGAGTACAACTCATAATGCTCTCTTAAGTTCAACAGCAGGAAAATCCACATACACAAAGAAATACAATATGAAAGGCCTAAAAAGAGAGACTCTGTTGATACACAGACTTTCAATGCAAAGTTACAAAGAGATTATCTGGAAATCAAGGTAGTCTATTAAATGAGGCTTTCCAAAGCAAAAGTAAACATGTTCATTTGTTAAAACACTTGGAAAAAGGAGGAGAGGAGAGAGCTTATGAAAATCTAATTGTTCCCACATGTGCTTATGTTAATTATACAATAGTTTGGGTTGGAAGGGACCTTTAAATGTCATCTAGTCCAATCCAACCTGTAATGAGTAGGGATGTCTCCAACTAGATCAGACTGCTCAGAGTCCCATCCAGCCTGACCTTAAACATCTCCAGGGATGGGGCATCCACCACCTCTCTGGGCAACTTGTTCCTGTGTTCCACCACCCTCAGTGTAAAAAAATTCTTCCTTATATCTAGTCTACATCTACCTCCTTCTATTTTAAAACCACTGCCCCTTGACCTATAACAACAGACCCTGCTAAAATGTTTCTCCTCATCTTTGTTATAAGCCCCCTTTAAGTACTGAAAGGCCACAGCAAGGTCTCCCCGGAGCCTCCTCTTCTCCAGGCTGAACAGCCCCAACTCTCTCAGCCTGTCCTCATAGGAGAGGTGCTCCAGCCCTCTGATCATCTTCATGGCCTTCCTCTGGACTCCCTCCAACAGGTCCATGTCCTTCTTATGCTGGGGGGTCCAGAGCTGGACACAGTACTCCAAACGGGTCTCACAAGAGCAGAGTAGAGGGGGAGAATCCCCTCCCTCGACCTGCTGGCCAAACTTCTTTTGATGCAGTCCAGGATGTGGTTGGCTTTCTGAACTGCAAGTGCACATTGCTGGCTCATGTTGAGGCTTCTCATCAACCAACACTCCCAAGTCTCTCTCCCCAGGGCTGCTCTCAATTCATTCTCCACTCAGCCTGTATTTCTGCTTGGGATTGCCCTGGCCCACGTGCAGGACCTCGCACTTGGCCTGGTTGAACCTCCTGAGATTCTCACAGGCCCACCTCTCCAGCCTGTCCAGGTCCCTCTGGATGGCATCCCTCCCTTCCAGCGTGTCAACTGCACCACACAGCTTGGTGTCATTGGTGAACTTGCTGAGGGTGCACTATGTCCCACTGTCCACGTTGCCGACAAAGATCTTAAACAAGGCCAGGCCCAATACCAACCCCTGAGGACTCAAACTTTATTTTCTCCTACAGTGGGCAGTTCTTCTTTTTCCCAGTCTCTGCCTTTGCCTTCTGTGACTTGGGTGATGTGGCTAGAGCCCTTGTCAGTAAAGACTAAGGCAGAAAAGTCATGGAGTACCTGTCTTCTCCATGTCCTGGGTAATCGAGTCTCCCGTCTCCTTCCGGAGAAGGCCCACATTTTCCCTTATCTTCACTTTATCTGCTACGTACCTATAGAAGCTTTTCATGTTGGCCTTGATGTCCCTGGGCAGATTTAATTCTATCAGGACTTTGGCTTTCCTAACCTGATGTTCTGCTCAATCTCACAGCACCTTCTACCCAAAACAGGAGCCCATCCAGCAGATGGGCTGGCCAATCTCAAACGCAACTCATCTTATTCTTGGAAAATTAAAGTTGTTTCATTAAAACAATTTTGTGTATGGATTTTTTTTTTTTGAAGAGAGATGAGTTCTAGGTTGTTTGGTTTTACTGTTATAAATTTACAGAATAGATGCAAGGTAATTTCTAATGATAACAGGTGGAAAAAGACTGCACCTAGAGCCCATCAAACTTCTCACAGCAGAGGTATATAATATAAATTGCAGCTCCTGGAAGCATCACATAATCTTGTACTGCAACAGATAGCTGCAAAGGGCAGTTAAGGTTCCATCATTCTCCAACAATTTTCTACTTGTTCTCTTCAAATTACACACGCTGTTTAACCAGCATGATACCTCACACGCCTTCGCACGGCCTTTTTATTCTCTGTAAATAAGAAGCAGCTGCTCTGCATATCTCTTGACAGAGATTACAATACCAGGATCTATGCAAGGCTGTGGTAACAAGGATCCTTAAATTCCAAATTATTTCACAGGATATAAAAATGTTTATATGAAATTCAGCTTTGACCATTAGATGTATGCTGAATAATTAAATCCAGCAACACTTAGTTCTTAGTCACAATATATTTATTGAGTAAAAAACCAATTTGCTCTTCCAAGAGCAATACACTTCTAGCATCAGTATTTTAAATTTGTGAGGAAAAAAGCTGATTTCTCTAAGAATTTATAATCATATTTTGTGTTACCTGACTATTTAAACCCATGTAACTACATACTTTTTAGTTAGACTACAGATTAAAAAAAAAAACTTCTATCACGTACTATTCACTTCTAATATGGCTTTTTTTCAGGTGGCTTACAAATTAAGGAATAATTTAAATGAATTTTATTAATTATGTGTGGCATTACCATATTACAAGATATTATGCATTTTCAAACAAACATCTACAATGCTTTTCAAAGCATGTGGATAAAAAAAAAAAAACATTTTTTCTTAGTAAATACAACATTTAAATACATATGCAGTTTTCAACAGGAATATAAGTAAGCGAATATATCATTCTGAAGTGTATTTTCACCATCATGTGAAAATATACCAAGTGAATGGAGTAGACATTGTCAAGTACTGATCAATACCCTAAAAACTGTTGCAACTTCTCATTTCTCAGTCACTTCCTTTAGCTACTTCAACACAAATACATCTAAAGCAAGCTACACCTAAAATAAAACTCATTTTATAATATTGTATTTATTAATATTAAAATTGAAATGATATCAAAAATATTTACTATATTTAATATTTTGATATTAAAATTTGTTTAATTTTTTCCCAATGTGTTACATTCATTATGAAAAGATTCTTATTCCTAACAGCGAAAGATAAAGCAAGAAAAAAGTTCAGAGGGAATCCAAGGACAATTTCTTTAAAGATTAGGAATACTCGGATTTTTTTTTCCATAATATTTAATATGATCACCTATTTCAAGTAACTCCTGGTTAAGTAAGAGAAAGAAAATGAAGAACCTATTATTTGAAAGGCTTTTCAAATAGAACTTAGTTTTCTTGAATAGAGAGGACAAAAGGATCTTTTTTTTCTCTAATCAGAGGCAGCACTAAGCCTTTCTAGCTAGTGGGGAATCTCAACAGTATGTATGACTTTCTGACTCTAAATGTAATTTAAAGAGAATATTCAGTAAATTAAAAAAGGCAAGACATATTCAGGAATATAGTTCAAAGAGCACTACTTACTGCATCAGCAATTTGGGCAAGAGAAAGTGAGCATTTTTGGACACAGCTAACGTCATCCTTAATACACCTAGAAGCAATAAACCAAATCTTCAGCTTGTGTGAATCTGTACAGCTCCATCACTTTCAGAGATAACAGGCCAATTTGCATCACCTGAGAATCTGGCACAAAT
This sequence comes from Tetrax tetrax, assembly GCA_009806455.1. Classification (NCBI taxonomy): domain Eukaryota; kingdom Metazoa; phylum Chordata; class Aves; order Otidiformes; family Otididae; genus Tetrax; species Tetrax tetrax. The sequence continues at coordinate 1,188,762 of WHYT01017894.1, forward strand.
CTGTTAGGAGGTTTTCAAGCTTTATTTTTTTGACATATAACCAGCTCTCAGAAGAGATGACATGTGAGCTGACTCAAGCATAGCATTTGTAATGCTAGACGTCCACTAAAAGTATACAGATCTGAAAAATTAGTTTGAGTGCCAGGGTTCTAAAATCAGTGGTTTAAAGATAACACACTGACTGCTCATAAAATATAAAAACACCAATATGGAACAATGTAAAAAAAAATGCATTTTTTTAAAACTAACAGCAATTTTACTTCATATTTCCTTGTGTACTCACAAGGAAAGAAATTTAAAGTAAGAACACGGGAGACAAGGCACCTCATTGATTTTAAGTCCAACACTTAAAAATTTCTGTTGTTCACAAAGCCCTTCAGGCACCTCAGTTCACTCAGTGCCTAAGATTATGTTGCTAAAGCTTGCAGAAGAAAAGAAATCCTTATCCCAGAACAGCCGATGGCACCGCAGTCACAGCATATTCCTGGGTATCAAATCTCCACTGTCAGACAAAGTGTGAGCTGCAGCCCCCACAAGGCAGAAGGCCATTAGGGAAAGAGTTCACTCCCTCTTTACCCATCCTTCTTCATTTTTGAAAGGTGGACTTCTCTTAAAAAAAAAAAAATGAAAAGTTTAAGGCCAAATTTAGGATCTTGATGAGACACAGATTATATCTACCTAGCTGTTTAGACTAGATGTCCAAATTCCCAGGAGTTAAAGGCTTATGCCATTACTGACTAGTTTAAGTCTTTGCCTATCTACTGTGCCAGAACTTCCTATCTCAGTCCTGGTCTTCTTCACATGCACATATAAAAACTGGATATCTTATTTCACTTGGCAGAGGATATCTAAAGATTATAACTTAAATGCATATTATAATTCTTCAATCATTGTCTGAATCTAAGTTAAGCCTTGCAAAGATCTGAATATAGACTTGAACATTCTGGAATATATTCCTTTTTTTTCATTGACTTGCTCCTCTGGCCTTTTTAAAAAACTGTATCTGAAATTTTATATTGAAATAGAATTTAATCACAATGCACATTTATATGCCCTACACTGCTGACCAGATTATTAACCTAAAATATTAATCAGAAAGGAATACCTCATAGTTCTTCTGACATGTTAAAGTCCCAGATTGAGCTTCCTATCTCAAGCAGGAATTGGAAAATTGGTAAAGCATTTACATGTCTCAAAAGTAATTCAAAACTCAAGGACAAGCAAAGCCTTCCAAATACCACAGCACATCCTTGAAAACCCTAAGCAAAAAAAAAAAAGTCCAAACAAAACTACAAGCAGTATTGCATATATCTATGACTTGTGTCTTGAATCGATACAGATAAATTAGAAGTATATTGCTTCTTGGATTAGGTAACAGTTGGATTTTGAACAGAATTAATGTGTGTCTGTGGGTGGGTTCTATATAATACTGAAAGGCCAGACCAAGATGTATAGCTTGGGAAGAGATGTGTGTTACTGTTCATCATTAAACAGTGGAGAAATTACTGCAACAAATTCCCATATAACTGTTTCATAAGCAACTTTGACATGCCCTTCAACTTGCTTTACCTATATATTTATCCAAGGTGAACTTTCCACAATGAAAACAAATGGTGTGCAAAAAGATAACCACTGATTCTTCCTGACAGATTCAGAGGTGTCCCAAGTGGTAGTGTATGCTATACCTCAACTAGACAGCAGAATGATGTTTGAAATTACCCAGAGTTATCTATTTTACAAACAGATAGAAATCTGAGATTATTATCAGAGGAAGTCAGTAGTTACAAATTTCCTTAATTTCCTGTGGCAGTAAGGCACATTACCCTTTTAGGGCCCGTTTTAATCAACAGAAATCTAAATATTTTCTAATAGTTTGATATGCATAATTTGTTTTATGTCCTGCTTATGAGGTTGCACAAATACAATCAATACTATAACCCAGGTATCACTTTAAATAAAATCACAGGAAGGGTTCAGTGTGTTGATCAGAAATGGAAGTCTAAAAACATACTGATTCACATCCAGTCTCTAGTAAATGTTTAGCTATGACTTATTTCATTTTCTGAGATTTCCACTTCATTATACCCCTAAGATAATGAAGACAGAGCATTTATAAAAGGACTAATGTACTGGTAGAAACAGATAGAAATCTGAAATCTTTAATTCTCACACCTTTCAGGGTATGCAGTAAGCCCTTAAAAAAAAAAAACAAAACAAAACAAAACAGACTTCATTATCACTCCTTACTGGCAAGCGAAGCAGCAGAAGAAGATAAAAGATATCATCGTGCCAGGAGCAGTAGTAAACAAGTATCACCTCCTCAGAAGTTCTCTTGAGTCCAAGTTCTTATTTCTTTCCTTCTTCACTATGCGTAAGAAGTTCTCAATAATGAGCAAACACTGGCTGCAAAGTCAGCCTACTGAATATCTGAAATTTTCTTTTATGAACCTACCTGCTGTTTTAATTGTTAGAAGCATACTTGAAGAACAGTTTATTTAGGATCCATTGCAGTTTCTTGATCACCACAACGATTTTCTGAAAAATAGCACCAGCTGACGTGAATTTAAAACTGGAGATAATAATGTTCTTAAATTGTGTGAACCTTCTGAACAAATACTCAAAGCTCTCACGATCAGAATATTCCCCAAATATATAGAGACAATACTGAAAGTGTCCTTAATCTGGCACACACAACATGGCATATTCTCCAGAAGTGTATATTTTAATGTTATCAATAAACAAAAATATTTAGAGAATCTGTTTGCATGTGACATTACTACACATATTTAAATCCATAATCTCTCTTTAAAAAAAAGAAATTGATAGAAACTTCATCACAATAGAGATATTTATACTATAGCTACTCTGGCTTCATGGATGTTTTGTAAACAATTCTAAACCACCTGAGGGTTTTTCTCAACTGACCTTAAGCATCTGAAGTCGACACATAGTTTATGGTAGAGATCTAAATCCCCTCTTCAGTCAGTGAAGAAAAAGAGAAATACATTCAAAATTATTCATGCAGCTTTACTTAGCAATCTTACACGGTGATGAATTAACCCCTGAAGGTGGTATTTCCTCTCTGTTGAGCATTACAGGAACCTAGATGACTACCTCCAGATGTCTAGAGCTACTTCAGATGGATTCCATCTTTCATGATCTGAATGTCATTACCTTTAAAACATCAGCTAAGAAAACCTTCTAATTGTTTGAATACTGCTTGCCACTGGCAATTCTTGCTCTGAAAAGGCTGAGCAAATAAGATAACATACAATGATTTATCTTGTGCTCCAATAATGCCTGGAAACATACAATTTATATTGTAAGAAACATGTTTATGTCTTTGCTTCTTTCAGATCATACTTGCAAGTTCTTTTGTATCTACAGTCTCCTCTTCAGCATC
>WHYT01017894.1:1199293-1212576 GCA_009806455.1 Tetrax tetrax
GGTGATGAATTAACCCCTGAAGGTGGTATTTCCTCTCTGTTGAGCATTACAGGAACCTAGATGACTACCTCCAGATGTCTAGAGCTACTTCAGATGGATTCCATCTTTCATGATCTGAATGTCATTACCTTTAAAACATCAGCTAAGAAAACCTTCTAATTGTTTGAATACTGCTTGCCACTGGCAATTCTTGCTCTGAAAAGGCTGAGCAAATAAGATAACATACAATGATTTATCTTGTGCTCCAATAATGCCTGGAAACATACAATTTATATTGTAAGAAACATGTTTATGTCTTTGCTTCTTTCAGATCATACTTGCAAGTTCTTTTGTATCTACAGTCTCCTCTTCAGCATCGTATTGTTCAAATATTAAATTTTAAATTCTCTTTTACAAAGGAGTGGGTGCCTACCATCAGAGATTAGAATTGCTAGCATCCATTTGAGTAGAAATACCATTCCTCTCTGCAATGGGAAAAACAAAGTATTTGGGGCAAAGAGCTTTACAAACTGAACATGAATCAGCACTGTAATGTTGTTTTAAAGAAGAAATACATTTGATCCCTTAACAGGGATATTTTGGGACATACTGTGGAAAAAAAACCAAGATGCTCGTATTGCATTGCTAACAGAGTTGACAGATATAATAAATAAAAGGGCAAACCATGTGAAATAGAATCATAGAAATTCATCTGGATAGCTGCAAGGCAAGACAGCCTATATCGTTACTAGAAATCATAGACTCATAAAATGGTTTGGGTCGGAAGGGACCTTTGAAGGTCACCTAGTCCAACCCCCCTGCAAGGAGCAGGGACATCTCCAAACAGATCAGGTTGCTCAGAGCCCCATTCAACCTGGCGTTGAATGTTTCCAGGGATGGGGCATCAACCACCTCTCTGGGCAACATGAGCCAGTGTTCCACCACCCTCAGTGTAACAATTTTCTTCCTGAATTTCAATGAAGACAGGGACAATCAAAGAAAGAAGTGAAGTAAGCTCTCCAGAATGTACTACAATGTAACATTCCCATTAGAGATCGAGTCATGCTTGTTTAAAGGTGTCATCATTGTTTAAATTCAGGAAACTAGTATATTACTAGCAAAAGTTGTTCCTATCAATAGTAAACCTGGGTATGATCAGCAATTATTTGTCTTACTAATAGCAATGGACAATCTCTTTTTAGATAACATAATCTGTTCAAGGACAGGTTGGATGAGGCTTTGAGTAACCTGGTCTAGTGGAAGGTGCCCCTTCCCATGGCAGGAGAGCTTACAAACCAGCAGAAGTACTGGCCAGATCAGATCACCTTATATTATCCCATCACCTCACATCATTACCTTACATCATTTGCTGCTTCCTCCACCACCCAATGAGAAATACCTGCTTCTGTTTCTCCACTTTCATTCCTTTCTCCAGATATTGTGTCAGGCACCATAGGTTCTAGAGCCCTCTCTGTCCTTAGTTCCTTGGTTTTTTTCTTCTCCTCTCTCTCTTTCAAAAATAATTTGCATCCATTATGCCTCAGTAGTGTACACAGCTCAACATATGAGGAGTCCTTAGGATGTGGTGAGGCACACCTCACAGTTTCAGTAACCCTTAATTACATGTTCTCTCACAGTCTCTCCAGATATATATTGCTAAAAATCTATGAAGGCCATTCCACTGATGCGGTGATCTTTCTTTACAAAGCTTCCTTGTGGCCGGAAGTTTTTCCTAAAAAATGCATGAATATATTTGATTGATGGCAGCTGATCTACTGAATTTTATATCCAAGCCTTCTGTACAAAATCTGAAAGGATCTGTAATATGTCATACAAAACTGCAGGCCTCTTCAGGCCATCAGTATACAAATGTCTGTTTAGATTTCCGAGCCTTTTAATAACTGCCAGAGCTTCCTATATTGGGTCAATTAAATTAATTCTTTCATATTAAGATCAGGAAGCCTTCACAGCCATTCTTTATCTTCATTATGTGCTTGTCTTCACTGATGCATATCCTTAATTGTGAACCAACTGATTATATGAAGCAAATATCTAACTCCAGAAATATCTAGGTAGCCATATTTATAGTTTACCTTATTTTGAGACTTTTTATTTGGAGAATTTCATTACTCAGCCACTCGCAGATGTAATTCTTTCCAAATAACACACAATGCCAGTAAAAATTGTTCAGATAAGAACCAGACTTGGAGTTTAGTACTGCATTCTTCTAAGTATTACAAGAAACACATAAAATGTTAAACTGTGAAAACAGTAATCATTCTTTGGAGAATATAGACCTAGAGAAGTGAAGAGAGAGAAGCCTTATTCCAGCAGGGTATAGAAGCTTTACCTACAAAGTAAATCAGAGTCAGAACCATCCTCCTGTTCTTGACTACGGTCTCAAATGAAGGGACATGGACAATTTCTGAAATAAATACTCCTAGGATGTTGCCTCAAACACCCTCAAGCTGAGGAGTGCCTATGACCACCAAACCGAGATGATCATCAGCTTCCAGGCTACTACAAAAGACCATATCTGCTTATGTTTTGGATCAAACAACAACTTTTCATTGGACTTCAGAACAAAAAAGTATGTTTTCTGGATCTTAAATACCATCAGACTGTAAACAAGCACACTCAAGTGAAGAATTATGGCATTGCTAGACACGTCTGATAATATATATTCCGTGTAAAGCTGTTTGTTAAATGTGTTTTGCCCATAAGTTCTAAAGTACCGAAGATCACTGTATATGATTTCCTGAATTTAGTGCCTAATTCTGCTTTAGGATTTTTCGCCACCAAACTCTTTTTTGAATTTGCTCTTATCTCTTAGCCCCAGTAGAATAGCAACGGGCCATATATATTACTTTATTTTTTCACAGAATTAACATATCAAGTATTAGTATATTATTAAAATTTCATATAATTACTGTCTCTTTCATTTCTGTGTTTATTCTTCACACATGGAAGCATAAATTTCAAATTTATGAAATTCTGAGACTTAACTGAATTAAACCTGAAAAGGTATATTGATAATTTATGCAAAGAATATATTATAGAAATGTTGCTATTTTCTCAAAATCAAGCATATTGAAAGAAGAATGTTGTAATTAGACAAATAATTCCATTACTTTTATAATGCATTAATATTTGTTATTATTCTGAAGTAATTCCCAAAGTTATTTAGTACTATTTTAATAGAAAATTTCAATTGCAAGAAATACATGCAACCACTCTACATTAATCAATTCACCATTTGCTCAAGTTTAACGGCATTTATTTGAGATAGATTATTACTAAAACATAAAAACACTACGGGTTTTTTTCAGATTATTAAAAGGTATCACATAGTTTCCCAGACGAAAAACATCTTGAGGGATTTTTGGTCAAGTAAAATCTTACAGGTAGAAAGATTAGCCACCTCTATCCATTCTTAGCAGGTGATGATGATAAGGACAAAACAGATGACCTTACTAATCTGTCATAAATATAAAAATACTTCTTTCCTGAAAACTGTATTACTGTGTGCTACATATTCACAACATTGCCTCCTTCTTATTGTAGATTGAGCTTTACATAATGCTACTCCAGTGCTAGACGTGGCTCAAATATGACAGAAAATAAGAGTCTCGCTTCAAAGAACTGAAACAGAGGTTCTATCACTGCATCTCATTCCTGTTGTGTATTTGGATTATACTGAGTAACTAATTCATTTTAATGGAGATTGTCTGAAGTCAAGAAGTGGTAACAATTCATGCAGTAATCAGTCCTCAAATTCACAACTTCCTGCACCCTGAATCACAAATTCAAGAGTTTCCTGTATATTTGAACAGTTCTACTTTACTGTAGTTCAATAATGACAAAATTACTTATATCCCCTGCACCTGTGCAACTGTCTTCAAGGCAATCAGATTACAGTGTGGTAAGCACTGACAGGTAGGTTAGCAAACAGAATCCAAGACCTGATGATGGGCAGCTGCAGATTAGCAGCTAAGCTACAAACTGAGATTTAAAACACAAACAAAAAGGTTGCTGTTGAAGTCAGGTCACAGAAGCCTGCACCTTTTTGTACAGACATTTCGTCAGGCAGTGTGTTTAATCTAGTTGAAAACACAAATGTGGGGTTTTTTTTTCAAATTCTTGTATCCATTTAAAAATAGGAAACACAGAGACATACATGATACAGTCAATATTACAATAGATACACCAAAGCACAGAAGTTTGATATTTTCCACAATTAATACTTCATGGTATCTTTTATAAAAGAAAAGACTGATTCACTTATTAAAAAAAAAATAGCATCAATTGCTGTTCTGACTTGAAACCACTTCAGTTTTGTCTAAAATATGAAAATGTTACTGAAAAGGCATACACCCATAATATCTGTCAGGCTAGAAAAGTTCTGCACAGATGAGGCACATGCCTGAGTCAGCACTGTCAAATAGAAAAACCTGGGACCATACCATTAGGTACAGAACTGCTGCCTTGCCCTCTATCCTAGCCTGTTGTTTCTGTATGCAGGCAACACAGTCAGCTGCGTCAGATGACCAAGAAACAATGCTTCAAAGCACAGCTATTCCTGTGAGGTCCCATTCAATGCCCACCAAGAGAGAGAGAGATGGTTTGGGGATTTATCCATGCTTCAGAAACCCCTGGATGTGTCTGCTGTCTCCTGCAGTCATTAACAACCAAACTAATTTTGTCTTTCCAACAGTCTTATTGATCCTGGAAGACTAGTTCCATACATTGCCAGAATCAGGAAAAAAAAAAAAAAAAGATTCAGAGATTCAGTGCATATTTGCTTCCCAATGGAGACCCAGAGTCTCATAATGGATTGAAAAGAAGTTCATTACAGTTAAAAAACAGGACAGTTTTAGTAACATTCTTAAATTGATGTGCCATTACATTAGACATCTTTTTTTTGGGGGACAGGGCAATATTCTTCTGTTATCTTTTGTTCCTCATCATTCAATTTATTTTACAGGTAGCAATGATCCAAAATATAGGCCTAGAATTAAACAGCACACTGATTGACTCAGTGTGGCAACATTTCACTTATATTAACAGCTGAGACATTTACTGCATTTAGCCGCAACCGCATTCTCTAAGTTTTAGTATCTTGGTTGTTTTACAGGCATAGAGGTATAAAAAAGTTAAAGTAAGCACACACTAAGAGAAACATACAGCCATAGAGATTTGTAATAGGAATATTAATACTGATACGAACGGATAATTAATGGGAATGCAGGGGAGTGGGAGGAAATAACAAAAAGGAATGACAAAAGAAGGCCTATATGAATGCATGTATTGGTGAAAATGACATCAATAGGCCTTAAAGACCCTCCGCATGCAACTTCATAGTGCACACATCCATTAGAAAAAACAAAGAATAGGCTAAAACGAGGTACATTCTGCTGCAAATTAAATCAAAGATCTTCAGATTCAAACCATTAAAAGATGACAGTGGACGGTAAAGATGGGGGTTAGAGTCACCCAGGTAAGGAGACGAGATAGTGAATACATCCTAAGGACTCAGAGAGGTGCAGCAGGATGGAAAGACAACAGATCATAATCATTGTCAGCTCCTAAAGAAAACAGAAGGCAAATCCCAAACCACTACATGGTCACCAACCAAAGAAGAAGTAGCAGGCATAATGAGAACTCAGTAGTTATAGTCAGTGTTAGTACAAATATGACTACAGTACAGGTGTACCAAAACTAAATTGAAAAGCATTAAATAAAAATCAAAGAATATTTATAGTTTAAAATATTTGTTCAACTCTTCTATCAGTCAGATAAAGATGGCTCATGAGTCCACATTCACAATATTAATCTTTGTTTTGTTCCTGTCTCTCTATATCTAACCTTTTAAAACAGCATGTAGCGTATACTCCTTTGAAAGAGGTACACAGATATTGTATGCTGGTGTTCAGACTGCATATAAATCATTTAACTTGAAACAAAGCCTTCTGGTTGAATTTCAAAGTCCTGAACTCCTTCTGTTAACTGCATTGTACTAATAAAAATTACTTTTTACATACCCATTAGCATACCTCTGGCCAACTCTCTTATTAATTTTTAAACCTATAATATTAAGGTATGCTTACAGCAAGAGACATCAGTTTTTATATTATAATTAATTTAAAATTGGAGTCTGAAGCTTGGTAGATGGGTGGGTGGAAGGACGAAAAGAAGCATAGTCCCCAGTCAGTCCTGGGGTTTGCTTCTGAGCTGGTAGCTGTTACAGTTCCAAAGCAACCCACATCCCCAATTCTCCATTCAGTCTCTCCACAGGAACCATTTTGCTCCATCCCTCCTTGCAGAAAGACTGAATTCCCAGGCTGTAACAACCCCGTTCACTAAATGAACTCTTAGTAGATCCAACTGCATTTCACATCCTGCTAGAGGTTTCCATTCCAGGGCACACCAATGCTTTCAAATGGCTATGACAGAGAACAGGTTGTGGCTTAAAAAATCCTCTTCTGTATTTCCTAACACAGCAAAGAGAAAAAGGATTAAGATACAGGATGATATTTCATAGAATCATAGAATCGTAGAATCACATGGTTGGATGGGACCTATAAGATCATCTAGTCCAACCGTCTTCCCACTACCATTGCTGCCACAGCTACTAAACCATATCTTGTAGCTCCTCATCAAGCCTCCTCTTGAACACTGCCAGGGACGGCGACTCCACCACCTCCCTGGGCAGGCCATTCCAGTGCCTGACCACTCTTTGGGAGAAAAAGTTTTTCCTCACCTTAACTTTTGCACTTCTTCGGAAGTTTTATAGATAACTTTTCTCCTTTCTTACCATGGCATACAGCTCCAGAGAAGACGAACTGCACTTTGCTTGTTACTCTCAAATGGCATTCCCAGTTTACAAATCAGTCTCTCAAAAGATATTTTGTGCTGTTAAGCTTGCACTTCATAAAGCTTTTGACTCGTATCTCCACGAACACCAGTGGTAGACCTTCAGCAGTACATTTACATTTCAAATCAGGAAGTGCACACAAGCCATTTGCTGACCCTTTTCATCTGCATTTCCTCTGACAGGAATTACCCTCTAGAACAAGGGCACCCCATGGAATCAGTCTTGCCATGCTCCAGCAAACGAGAGAGAAACCAAATACCCAATAGCAGCAACACCACAGATTTTTTGTTTTCATTACCTGATAGAAATAGAAACTCAGTTTCACAGATAAGCTGTGGAAGGATACATTGTCTAAACACAAAATCAGATAAGAATTTTCATATCTAGAACATAACTGTTCCAATTGTCCAGCATGTTTAAAAGAAAAAAAAAAAATGATCTTTTTTGTAACTACACAAAATGAGGAAGGTATGACTCTTCAAACAACCATTGTACACCATTTTTATTTCAAATACTTCAAAAGATAGGAACAGCCATACTGAACCTGATCAAAGATCTCATCTAGCCTGGTATCCCATCTCTGACAGCAGTTCGAAAAAGAGCTGACTTCAAAAGTGTTTAAGACCGGGAAAGTCTATACCACGGTTCCCGCCTACTTGACTCCATATTCTCCCAGCCTCCACTATCTTTATCTTAATGAATTTTGGAGCCAGGTGTTGTTTTCCTAAAACTCCATTCAATCTGTAAAATATAAACCAAGCGTGGTACTTCATCACACTAATATCTTGTCATACTGATTTCATCCTCAATCTCAGAAGATGGAATACTTTCACTATCTTAAGCCAAACAACCAGACAAAAGAAAATAAAAGCCACTTACTAGTGGTTTTTTAGTATCTTCACAAGACCAATTTTCATGTAATGAGAGAGGATTTTAGTTGTCAGAATTAACAGCTTTATTTAGCATTAACTCAACAGAAAACTAGCAGTTTCCATCCGAAAATAAAACCTGAAGCAGTTATATTTTCAGTAAGTGATCAAAATAAAAACAAAAATTAAGAATCACTCAGGATTCTATCATCTCTATTGCACAGCTGACAGTAATCATAACCATAATATAAATAATTTGTGTATACAGGCATATAAAGAAAGCACTGATGAGATCCACTATTAGAGTAAAGTATTTTGGTTGCACTTCATTTAAAGTCAGGTCCAGACCGAAGCCCGTTTCAGCCTATACAGGATCATTTTATATCTGGATATCAGAAGCATATTCTGTGGTCCACTGCTCTGCAATAAACAAATGTTTGAAAACACCTTATGCTACAAATAACATCAAATTTGTCTCCTGGGATTTACAGGACATTGATTCCTAATGAGCAAATTTAATACTATGGCAAAATACAGAATGTGTGAGATAACATACACAGAAAATAATGCCAAAGACTATGATTATCCGTGCATCTTTAACTATACTTAACTATGGACTAAAACCACACCAAGAAGCAAGTACTACACAGTAAGTTTGTCTCAGTATTATGCATTGTAAAGCACTAGTTATGTATAAAGGAAAAAATGAAATATGTTGGCTACTCTAAAACTGTTATTTTCTTCAGAGAAAAAAAAAAAAAATTAAATTATACATGAAATCTACTTTATGGCCATAAGGTTAAAATTAAGGTAAAGGTAAGATAAGGTAAATTAAGTTAAAATAGGTAAGGGGATCGGGAAAATTAAATATAGGTAAGAGGATGTAGTAGTTCAGCCCCGATCGGGGCCAGACTACGCAGTCTCTCTCTCACTCCCCCCACCCTCCGAGAGAATAGGGAGAGATAATATAAGAAAAAACGTCTCGAGGTTTGAGATAAGGACAGGGACAAAATCCTTAAAGTTACTGTTACGGGAAAAACAGATTCGACTTGGGGGAAAATATTCATTTATTATTAAAAACAGCAGGATAATGAGACAGAGAAACAAGATAACCTCCCCCACTCCTCCCTCTTCCCAGGCTTAACATTATCTCTACCACCTTCCCCTCCCCGTGAGCGGCACAGGGGGGAAGAGGGAATGGGGGTCCTGGTCAGTTCATCACATGTTGTTTTACACCACTGCTTCATGGTTGGGGGAAGAACTCCTCACATTCTTCCCTTGCTCCAGCGTGGGGTCCCTCCCACGGGCCATAGCCCTTCGTGAACCTGCTCCGGCGTGGGTCATCTCTTCCACGGAGTGCAGTCTCTCCAGAACAGCTGCCCCAGCGGGCCCTCCATGGGCCACAGCCACATTCAGGCATCCACCTCCCCCGGTGTGGGGTCCTTCACGGACTTCAGGTGGATCTCTGCTCCTCTGTGGGCCTCCATGGGCTGCAGGGGGACAACCTGCTGCACCATGGTCGTCACCACAGGCTGCAGGGGAATCTTGGCCAGGAGCAGCATTACTCCTCCCCCTCCTTCTTCACTGACCTTGGCGTCTGCAGCCATTCCTCTCACAAGAAAAATTCTTCACAACATGCTGGCAGATGCCTCTCAGAATCTCTTCACATCATCCATCTCATCTCCTCTCCACTGAGTCAGGCCCAGTCGGCCGCCTGGCGAGAGGCCAGAGGGTGAGGCCTGCAAGGCCCACAAGGCCCACCATGCCTCCCCCTCTGCACTTCTGCCCCCGCTCAGCTTCTTCACATCTTCTCTTCTCTTTTTTTTTTTTTTTTTTTCTTCTGTTTTCCCCTTCTTAAATACATTATCACAGAGGCGTTATCACGGGACATTCTGCTACCAATCGGCCTGGCCTCAGCCAGCAGTAGGTCCACCCAAGGCCCGGCCAAGTCCACTGAACAAAGGGGAGCAACTTCTAGCAGTTTCCTACAGAAGCTGCCACCTTAGGCCCCCCCTCACTAAACAAAACTACAACAGAGGATCAGAAATAAGAAAACTAAGCTTTTTGGCAGGAATAGATGAGTACAGGGTCCTGTTAGACTGTGTATTTTAAGAAAACAAGTGAATCTCTGAGCTTGGAGTAATGTTCATAGCCCACCTGAGCCACCAGCAAGATACAGCAGAGTTTAATCTGTCCTTCCCCAACAACCTGCTCAAGCAGTCTCTCAGCCTTTTTCCAGTGTTCCAGGGATATATCCAGAAATGAATTTTGGGTGTGTTTTTGCATGCTTCTTAAAATAGCATTTAGAAAGTTTCATGCATTTTCCGTAATAGTGTGAATGCCACTTTTAGGTTTTGTTTATCTAAAGTAGAATTGGTATAGGAATTAAATGTTATTGTTTAAGATTTACAAACAAATGTTTTCAAAGACACATCACTAAATATATGGTTTAAGAAGTGTTTCACATCTAGATGGCAACCAACAGGTAAGTATGACTGAAAAAAATACGCATATACAGACTGCACCACAGATCCAGAAAAAAATAACTAGCATCTAATATCATAAAACTAACACATTTTCAACTTTTTCCAGATAAAAATGTCATTTACAAAACCTATAAACTCTTATTAGTTAAATGGGTTTATGATATTCAAATATTAAAGCAAGTGATTTCTATACATATAGAACGAAAGCATACTGAAGTTTAATACATAGTTATGTCAACAATCTTTTAGCTGTCTTTGATTCATTCAATATTTTATTCCATTTCTTGCTACATAGAATAAGCAAGTGAAGAATGACAGCTCCACCTCATATTTGTCAGAACTGTATCATGCATTCATTATACACCATTTCATACTTTGCCGGTTTATGTCTTTTGAGAAAGCTGTTATACAGCTCCTCAGTATATCCCATTTGATTTATTAATATAAAGCAGAATCTGATTAGACTACCACATCTCAGTGAAATAATGTTCAGGTACATTAGCACTGGTTTCATTTCAATAAAATGAAAGTTGACGTGACAGCTTTCCTTCCGTCATGTCACAAAATGTCTCTGATATCTGCACATATTACTGTTTTATGCTCTCACCTACTACATCTGTAAAGCACTCTCTGTATCACTTTTCTGCATGGATCCAAGCCTTTGCAAGTGTGATTAATGTGAATGCAGCACGCAGGGCTGACTACAGCCATTTGTGCGCCAGTATCATTGCTGGTACATTGCCCTGTCTTCTAGATCTCCAAGGATGCTGTGATAAGATTTGAGTTCATAACATCTGTTGTTAAAATCTGAGCTTATTTAGCATTTCTTCACCCAGATAACACTCAGAAACTTCACAATGTCATAAACAATGAGGACTACTGTAACAGAAATATCCTACAATGAGAGTTCAGAAAATAATGTCATTGCATTGATACTGAGATTAGATTCATTACTTATTAAGTTGTAATTATTTCAGTGGGGAACTAAAACTGAGAATGAAGACACTTGTCAACTTATTTCTATTCAACTACAATTCAAAATTCAGATTGAGGCCCCCTGACAGGGGAAAAAAAAACAAAACCAAAAACAAAACCAAAAACAAAACCAAACCACAGTTACTTCATTTAAACGTGATGGACTGAAAACATGGTCTGGTGAGAAGTGTTCTTTTGTAGGTGTGTTTACTGTGTCTGTAGAGAACAAAACTTTTTGTTTCTATTATATTTTCTGACTTTGGGTAATTTCCTGATGCAGTTCAGTTGCCTATCTATTGCCACCTGAAATGAAGTTTTCAAAGAGAGATTAGTCCTGAAAAAGATTAAAAGAATATTTATACACTGGCAAAAGTAATTAGATAAAATGGCAGTTCTGAGAGCTGTGCGCCTGCGCCTTGTTGTTCCTCTCGCCAATGCAGATGTGTTTCTATATCTAAGCTATCTCCTGGCTCTCTAGTAAGTATTCAGGACAAAACTATTAACTCTTTCCACAGAACAAGGCAACTGAAAATCAAATACAGATCATTTCACCCACTCACTCTCTTTGTCACCTCAAGGTTGCACTGTCTGTATTTTAGAGCCATGTAGAATCTGCAGCTAACTTACAGACAGAGTGCAGAACACACATTAAATGTTGCTAACTGTTTTTCTGACTAAGGGTAAACTACTGCTTCAAAGTGATGGTTAAGCTTGTCCTTCTCAACTTTAGCTTTTAGCTAACCCTCTAGGGCTTTTATGAGATTTTGGTCCAACCAGAGCCATCTGCTGCAATTGTCTTATAGAATGGGTCCTTTAACCCTCATCTAACAAGAAATCCTAATCATGGGCAACTTCTGACTTGTTAACAATACTTTCCAAAGTATTCAAAAGGCTGTTAACAGTTCAATATGTTAATTCAAACAAAGCCACAGAACATAAAAAATATAAAAATAAATTAATTGCAAGTACCATAATGGTACGTAACATTACAACAGACTTCTCTGGATTGGAAGAAAGGGGGTGTCATGGTTTAGCCCCGGTGGTTTTTGTGTTACTAAAAGGCTCAAGAAAAAAGTTTACTGTATTAAACACTGTGCTTCTGTTTAGGTAGACTACTCATTTTTGTCTTTCCAAGGGCACATCTTTTACATAGATTGTCCTTTAGCTATCAAAAAAAAAAATTGCACAATTAAAATTTAAATTGATTATTTATTTGCTATTGAACTCCTTCCAAGGCTTTCTGTTTGTTTGATAGGTTTTTAACAAGTGTTAATTACCTTTCTTTCTCCTGATCCAAGTCACTTCCCACTTCATTCCTGACTTCCTTAGCCTAGCCTAGTGTAGCCTATCCTTGCCTAGCCTTAGAAATAATTTGCCCTGATCTGGTTCTTCATACAGGACACAAAAGGTAGAAATATTCCTACTATAGAAATATTAGGGTAACAGCAGTTTCATAGACATCCATATTTGCATTGTCCCCTTGTAATTTTCCAAGTTGTAAAACTCAAGGTATTTTAGAGTCATAGAATGATATAGGTGGGAAGGGACATCAGGAGGTCTCTGCACAAAGTAGGCTCAGCCAGAAAGGTCAGTTTGTTCAGGGCTTTATCCGGTAGGGAACTTCCAAGGATGGAGACTACACGATCTCTCTGGTTAGCTACTGATGAAATATCTTTCTTGTTTCTGTACTTTCAGGTCAGCATATCGCATTTCACTTCTCTCAAGAAAAGCTACTTCTCTTAATTCTAATGAATTTCAGATACCCTTAATAAATCCTCAGTTCCTGGAGCTCTCTCTGTCAGTCATGTGTACAAATTAATCTCCCAAATCTGCAGCATTTGATTATCTTGGCAGAGCCTCCTACTAAGCCTACCCTGAGGTAGAATAAAATACAACATCTGTGCCCTCTGAGGCTTACCTAAGGCTCCTACTAGCTCTTTCCATTTGCTATTGGTTTATTTCAGATATCTCATACAGCTTTTTGAGAAAGAAACAACTAATAACTCAGCAGCATTAAGAAAAAGGAAAAAAAAAAAAAAAACAAAAAACAAGATAAAACCCAACAGAAAAGCCACCTCTATTTACCCTGACGGTAAATGT
>WHYT01017894.1:1213764-1224910 GCA_009806455.1 Tetrax tetrax
AAAAAAAAAAAAAAAAAAAAAGTGTTGTTCTTAGCTACTTTAAGAGAAATCCATCTTCATCTAGTACTTCTATAACTTTTAACACCTTTCTATTATCGAACTATGACAAGCTGAAAAGAGAGGACTGGAAGCATAATGCTTTCAGCTGTCTTCACTTTTGAACTGCTGCTGCAAACTCAAGTAATGTGTATGATTAAGCATACTAGTGTGAAGAGTTGCTTTTTGAGTAAGACAGCTAAATTAACTGAATTTGGTATAGAACCTAAAGATAATACGATATGCACTTGAGTAAACCTATTTTCAGATGTTCTGCATTAAAGTAAGGAATAAAATAACATCTTAATAAGGGATAAGATGTCCACCTAGCAAATAACAGAAATGGAGAACATACCATGTATAGCACATCATGCATTTGTTAAAATAATGTGAAACGACACTAGAAAATTACTACATTCTGAAGCTTAGCATATACTACCTTGATAGAAAACTGAAAATTACTAAAAAAAAAGTTTAAAATTTTTGAAAAACTGATCTATAACAGAAAAGTTCTACATATTTTTTAATTCCTGCACAGAGACAACTTGGGACACCTTCTTTGAAGAAGTTCTGACATTGGTTTACAGTATCTTTAGTGAATTCTTCCATTCATTCCAGCAAAAACTGACATAGTATGAAGCATTATTTCCTATTAACAAAAACCAAAGATCTATCCATAACTGACAGTGAAATTCATATTGAACTGTGATGACCATAAATGCCATCAAAAACTTGCTAATTCATATAGCTTCTAATCATCTTTAATTAAAACATTAGAACAGTAAATGCAGTAAAATGAAAAAATCAACTTGCTTGTTTAAGCTCATTTTCTGAAAACATGTTTTCAACTTCACTTTATCTGTGAGAGGTACTGCTTGGTACCAGAGGCTCATTTGTATACTTGCACTAAAAAATTTAAATCAATTAGCATAATCAAGTCCTACCAAGTGTTTGCCACCAAGATGAATTAAGTCTTTTCTTTCAGTTTACCCTTGAGCTATTGTGATGAATAAATTAAACACAGTAGTGCTAGATAAAATTTAGAGTTCTGACAGAGCGCCTTAAACTATTCCACTGCATTAGGAATGACCACAAATGCAACATATAAAGCCATCATACTTTTGCATAGCAACAACTGTTTTATTAGGATTGATTTAGTGTCTGTATGTATCTTAAATATATAAACACTTGTGTATTTTATGTGAAGAATACCTTACAGGCAGCGCCTAAGTAGTTGTGCCATGTCCAGCCCAAATCCTTTCTCTGAGTGTGATTACTATCAGGAATTCAGGAAAAAAAAAGTGCAAGAAATCTCAGATGAATTCTATTAGCTTCTGTAATAGAACCGTACATGGTTTCATCACTTCGTATTATTTTGAATCTTAATAAATTCTTAGTTTTATTTCAGTAGTATGTCCTGATGTCTTTACATATAGCTTCCAAACATATGTATTCTGATAAAGATACATAGTTTATCCTAACTTTGTTAATAAAAGGAATGAAAGTTTAAGTTAGTATTGTTATACTCACCATCAGTTTCATACAGAGTATTCTAACAAAATGGTATTTGAGAGAGGTGAAGTGCATGAGATGCTTGGCCCCTTCTTGCATATCCAGATTAAATACCTATCCTACCCAGTCTTTTCTTTTTCACCAGATAACATTATTTTTCCAGATGTCTCTAAATTTCAAAGCAAGATAGTCACTTTACTTTTTACTTCCCTATTACGCTGACACAGAGAGCAGAAATGTTCCTAATGAAAATGACTACTGTCCACTGCGGATCGTAAAACACAAGTAAAAGGTCTTCTCTTTCCCAAAGAAAATATCATGGCCACTAGAAATTTATGCTGATTGTTATTGGCCATGAGGCAGGGTGATTAGTCATGATCTGTGACAAAGAGAAGCTAAGTGCATGGGCTCTTCAGTTCATGAACGTAAAAAGAATTTTATCTTCATGAAAGACTGAAAAAACCTTAAGGGACAACAAGGCAAAAAAAAATTATTGTCAAATAAATAAAAGCAAGTTTTCTGACAAGAGGATTTTCAAAAATTGAACGTAACGTGATACTAAAATTGAAATCAAATTCAGTAAGTCTAAAGTAAAAACTATACTGAGAGCACAAACCTTGACATTTCAGTGGAAGACATATATTTAAAAGGATCAAATTGTTCTTATAAATTAAAGATAAAACAGCAAATTAAATAAATCAGCTGGAAGAAATCCATAAGATGGTAAAGTTCAAAATATCAGAAATAGAGTTTCAAACTTTCCTGAAATGAATAGTTTACAGAAAGCATTAAAGATTCTGTACAAATTTTCTTAGTGCACTTTTCATTTCTATTATAATAATACGGGGAAATGAATATTGTTACAGCTCATTTTATCATTATTTTTTTAATATTCTGTAAATCACAGAAACTCAAAGAGGAAAAGGTTTCAAATTGAGAAATGAGCTCAACAGATACAAATGGAAATTGTTTGACTAGGCAACCACAGATGTTCTCTCTTCAACATGTTGACTGGTCATTTTGGATTACAACTGTGTAAACAGAAAGTATTACAGGAAACCCAAACAATCCCTCTTGAAACAAAGCTGTCAAAATATATTTTTAAGTTGGCTATTCCTAAAATACTCCAATAAGAGCAGAAGGTTCAACATCCTCTCTTAAATACAAATTCAACTACATACGTATATGGCTTTTCCACAAAAGAATAATGATATTTGTCACAAGACTTTTTTTGAGAGAAAGACTAATACACTTCAGTTCTGAGTTCAGAAATCTGAATTCAGGTGTCTACCTGTAAGCTTCTACTGCTTTCTAGCCTCTACTGATGGACAGACTTTTTTAAAAGGTGAAAAACATGCAGTACAAAAATTGCTGCTACATTTTCTACGGTATTCTTGCACCAGTGGTAACTCTGAGATAGAAGTCTGACGCTCCAGAATCGTTAAAAGGAAGAATACTTGGGGATTTCTTTGAAGTTACCCTAGGAATTTCATTAGGTGTACCAAATGGACTACTATCAGGAAAGTCTGCTTTGTCTAACCATATTTATTAGTTCATTTTACTCTCATTGTCACTGTTACACTACCACAGTCACTTCAGTGAGTTCATCTGAATGATCAAATCAACACAGGATGGAAATTAGAAGGGCCTAGAGACCAGTTCCTGCAGCAACATGCATAACAATTTTATTTTAGTAGCAAATACAATTAACAACATTGCAAGAACAACTAAGCAGAATATAAAGAAACAAACGCATGCAATCATAGAAGCTGACATTTGTCTCACAGTGACACAGACGACTACGTTAAAAAAACACAGTTGAGGAAGGCTTTCTCTGAAGGTAGGCCACTTGTACCTATTTTTGTACCCTACTTTGCCAAAATAGACTTATGATTAGCCTTCTGAAAAACCACCTGTATTTCTCCCCTATATTCCTGCATCCTTTTCCTTCTTAATTCAATTGTCAACTTAAATTTATGTCCCTTTAAAAACATGTTGTCAATGAAAGTATAAAAATACTGTAATGTACCTTGTGGTATCTTTGCCATGTACCCAGCTCAGAAAGCTCATGCATCACTTCTCTAAAGCCCATGTTTGCTTTCTCATGAAGAATTTACATTCTAAAAATATCTTTCAAGATATATTGCTCTATTAATAGATGTTTCCACTTCTTACAAGAAAGTAACCAAACTGTTGTGCTAACTAGGAGCTCTGTCTTACTTTCAGCCTAAGGAAACGGTGTTAACTATTTCTAGGTCTTTCACCCAATAATCTTACTTGCACATATATGAAAGTTTAATGTTGACAGTATACAAAATGCTGGGTCAACTCCCAAGAAGGCTCTAAGAAATTTCTCTTAATGTTAATAGAAGACAATAAAAAGTTTAAAAGGCTGACACGTCTGGTCAAAATTAATGCAGATGTCAATATGAGATATTTATAGCATTCTTATACAGACAAGCCAACAGCCCAACTACTGAACTAATAAGGAAGGAAAAAAATTGGATATTTTAAAGTGTGCAGTTCATACAAGCTTTCAGACAGTAGGCTGCATATATCCTGCACTAGTCTCCCCCACACTGGTTCTTCTTGACCTCCATCATTCTTACCAATATAGGGGAGTAACGATATACAGCATGAAGGCTTGAATAATAAAAGGAAAGTGGGTGGGCTCTGGAGAATATCTTGGACAGGCTGAAAAGAAGACCTGATGGTCATTAATTACAGTGATTTTAATCCCACTTAAATAGAAGGTATTTTCTAAGAAACAAAGCTCATTGCTTTGTGAAGCATTGACATTCATAGCATTATGAAAAAATAGTCAACATCCTCCTTCACACTTGAACTGGTACAACTGCAAATTGCTCCATAATCCTCCAGTTTTCAACCTGCAAATGACAGCAGAAGCCTAACAGGCTTTCTGTTCATTTTTCGGACTAAGCACATAGTTTTCATCAAGCTCTTTTCCTTACAAAATAACTGACTCTGCAGTCATGAGAGGATAAAACAACTGAAAAAGTCTGCCATAGCAGATTCCTGTGAAAGGGGTCCTGAAAAGAAAGATGGCAAAGACAGAAGATACTTTACATTGGATACAGTGGCCAATCTAGGAGTTCGTTGTAACAGCTCAACATGGAAAAATTCCAATAAGGGAGTGAATAGGGAAGCTGAAAGATAGAACAAAGAAACTTACATCTTCCATATTACTCAGAAATCTAAGTTGTTACAAATTAATTAAATCCTTTTCCTAGTCACTGCTAATCTTTTATAAAATTGGTACCGTTGATTGCCTGTCTATGTACACACATGCGTGTGTATGTATATATATATGTATCTACCTATATCAGAGACTGTAAAGTCTGAGCAGGAGCACATCTCCTCCCCATGCCCCTCTTAAATGAGGCATAAGATCTGGACATTTATACACTCTTGCTAAAAAGGGAGGAGAAAACTCACAAAAGACAAACATCACCTTTGAAAGTATCAATATGTTTGGAAGCTGCAATCTGAGAATGAAACACTGCTTGAATTAATAAGCATTCAAACACGGCTGTCACGTCAGCGGAACAGTCCAGCTGCCCCGAGATGGCCAGGTTTTTGGTTAGAACAACAGGCAGACAGTCTGGTAATTAAACTCTCTTTCTTATCCTGCCCAGGAGTGCAGTAGAAAAGCACAGACCTTCCTAAAGGCTTCCACCTCTTACAGTACCTGACATCAGAACTGAGACACTTCTCTCTGAAGCCACCACTATCAGAAATTATTTTCAAAAAAGAAAGAGCAGAAGAACAACTGCTGGAGGGGCATTCTGTGAAAATCCACAGAAAGCAGAACTCAGGATGAAACAAACTGAACCAACAGGTGTGGTTTAATTGGCAAGACTTTGTAAAACAGAATATGCAGACACCTCAACGCCATTTTAAGGCTGAAGAGGTTCAGTGTAACAGGAGTTCTGACATCACACACATGCAACACTGGCATATCTCTCTAAAACTTTAAGCCAAAAAAAAAAAAAAAAAAAAAAAAAAAAAAAAAAAGATGATTTAAAACTACAGTAGCTATAAAAGGAATTCAACAGAAGAGTACTGTTTTAGTGAACTAGACTAAAGTTACAAACTTGTAAGTGAATGAAATTAGTAGGTCTTTAAAGTACAAGAAAATAATGCGTGTTTATTTCTAAATAATAAGCAATACTTTATAAGTAAAATATTTAATCTTCTACAAAGATTTTTCTGCTTATAATTTTCAGCAATTCTACATAATATTGTTTTATTATGTACACTTTGAAGGTTAACACCTTTCCCATAAAGTCACTCATTTCACACCACGCTACAGATACCACTGGATTTCATGGACCTTAATAGCCAGTCCTAATATAAAAATAACACAAGGACATGCATAAGACAGTCAGGCAATACAGAACTGACACACTGTGTTGTGAACTGTGACTTATAAATCCAAATGACAAATGAACGACTTGAATACTTTTGCAAATACAAGTGATTTGCCTGAAGTTCCTAATTCCTTTATTAAAAAATAATGGAAAACAAAGAAAAATAATAGGAAGAGAAATCTACGGGCAGAAGATGAGTGAAAGACACTTATTTCAACCATGAGGTATGGGGATTTTTTAGTGGGGGAAAAGAAAAATAGCAAACGAGGCTAGTATGAGGATTAAAGGGAATATTATCAATGGATGTAAATTTAAGGTGAACCATGGAATTGAAAGAATTATTTATTAAAACGCAGAATAGACAGAGACATGCAACATGTATGCTCCTCTGCAGAACAGGTATTGATACATAACCGTCTAGATGCAAGACAGCTGAAGTAATCTAAAATATTTATTACCTAAGATTTAAATTAGAAGTTATTTTGCTTCCTAGAGATCTCATGTCACTGAAAAATGAGCCACTGTGCTTTGTCAGCCTTAAGAATCTAAATTGGGGATAACCACAGAGGAAAGAAAAAACAAAATCAGCTGATCTTATACACAGATGGTGACGCAGAAGTGATTAAAAGTAACACTTCAGAAACTCTCCAGCCACTTATAGAAAATGCACGCTTTTTTTACTATATGAATAACTGAGTTGGAGAAATACATATGAACTTTGACAACAAAGCCCATGAAACTGTGAAGTCACTGACGAGAAGGCTAGAAAAATTCAAACCCAAGAAACAAGATTATAGACCATGAAAATAAAATACAAAAATACCTCTAGACATAAAATCTAAGACAAGATTTAGGATTCTAAATATAATCAAAGACTGAAAATGGACGCCAGTTGCAGCATATTCTGCTCTTTCTGATGGTCTCTCTGAAAGTCTGAAAACATGAAGCTGGAAACAGTGAAAGCATGTAGGTCTTCTGACCCTAAATAAACACAGTGGGACCAATATAAGAAGATATTAGTGAAACACTTAAGAAGACTGTATGCTAAGTAAAATACAATGAAGGGAATGACAAGTCTCATCTACTCAAGTTCCAGGCACTGGATAGATGTGTAACTGAAAAATGACTGTCTGGACCACCTCTCCTATGAGGACAGGCTGACAGAGCTGGGGCTGTTCAGCCTGGAGAAGAGAAGGGGAGACCTTATAGCGGCCTTCCAATACCTAAAGGGGGGCTTATGAAAAAGATGGGGAGAAACTCTTCAGCAGGGCCTGTTGTGATAGGACAAGGGGTAATGGTTTTAAACTAAAAGAGGGTAGATTCAGACTAGATAGAAGGGAAAAAAATTTTTTACACTGGCACGGGTTGCCCAGAGAGGTGGTGGATGCCCCATCCCTGGAAACATTCAAGGCCAGGTTGAACAAGGCTCTGAGCAACCTGATCTGTTTGGAGATGTCCCTGCTCCTTGCAGGGGGGTTGGACTAGATGACCTTGAAAGGAAGGTCCCTTCCAACCCAAACTATTCTACGATTGTATGATTCTATGATATATTTTCTAAATGTGGGACACTTTGCAGACAAAAACTATTTAATAATCTATTAAATAATTTTAGGGTTCGTATACCTGATGAATAAAGGGCAAGCTCACAATTTCCAGGGCATAAACTTTTATTAATCCACTTAAGTTTTCCTCATTCAAGTGAGCTTTTTGAAAAGTATATGCATATAACAAAACTAGACAGAGTCATGTATATCTTCTTCCCACCTCTTTAATATTCCTTTGTATAAAGCCAAGGCATAGCCTTATGTACTAATTACCAAATCTTCTGTAATATACCTTAGAGATCATTAGAGTAAGCAATGAAAACCCTAACAGAAATTCTTCGTTTGGCTTAGTCACAAAAAGAGTCACCAGCAAACAATTTGTTTAATGGGAGGATTGTAGTCATTGCCTTCTTCCATCAATATAAGTTCCATTCTCACGCAGCTACACTATCCTTTTTTCCTGGTCTTTTTATTTTGCTTTCTCACCTTCTATTTTTATTGTCCATCTGCTTCTCCTTTTCCTTGCATAACTCCCCATCTCACTCCTTAGCAGTAACATGTGGGGCAGAAACAGATCTTGAAGGCCACTATGAAGATATTAAGTCACTGCAGCACACAACAGCAATCAATACTGTAGTAGAAGTAGAATACTGCAAAAAATACAAAGATTACTGAATACAGAAATACTGACAGAAACCAAGAATCAGCACAACAATGAACCTCCCACAGCCTTGTTTCATTTTGCCCATTTTTATTATTATATTATCTGGATTTATTGGGAATATAAAGTCTAGAGATACCAACAGACTGACTATTAATGCTGCAAAATTATTAATGGATCAATTTTTACAGAAATGCATTCATTCTCTCGTTCCTTGATCTTCCCAGCTGTTACATAAGGAAGCAAAATAAGAACTATCTGGAAGAGGAAAACAGCTTGGAGGGGGGACAATAGATAAAATTGTAATACAAGCTTGAAGTAAAGCAAGAAAAAAATCATCTGCTTCTACTCCTTTCCCTCACTTCTCTGCCCTATGATTCTAGAGATCGAATAGACCAGACTCATTGCACAAAACCCAACCAACATATCAATAAAGCAAGGCAAAGATTGTGCAGGATGAAACAGAAAGGAATTTTTGCCAACCTGTTAACCCCATCAGCTAGCACTTAAGCAGGCTAAATATTTAATCATTTAAGAAAACAACACAGAAATAGAAGATCTGTATCCTATTACAATTGTTTGTAATAGTATATTTAGCTCAAGTAATAGGTATTTAGCTCAAGTCTATGCAAATATAATGGACAATAAAACTGATCACCAAGATCAAAAAGTTCTGTTGTAGTAATCCTACTAGATTAATTTATTTCTGTGATTCATTCACTGCAATTTTTTTTTGTCTTCAATACTAATTAAAAACACTGTAAACTGGTATGAGGTCATCTGTTGTCTTTAAATTCTCATCTCTGCTCTTAAAGATTAAATGAGGGCTTAAAACATTTCTGATTCTATTCTCCCTCTAATAATCTCTCATTAGCTTTAATTACTTAAATTCTACATAGTAATGTTATTCCTGTAAACAGTCAAGCCTACTTAAAGTTACTGTTCTACAAATAACCTAAGGAAACTTATACTGCTGCTCAGTTTTTCAGTATGTGAAAAAATATCTCTTTTTATCATTTATTGGTTCCATATACTTGTGCTCCAAGCCTCTGTAAACAGAAGATGCCACTGTACCACTCCTGCAGTATTGTTAATTCATACGTTAGCACTGTGTTTGCCACAGTGGAATCTGCACCTTTCCCAGGATGAAAGGCTGTTGCTTTTTTCCCCTCCTCTTTCTTTCAAGAATCTCTATTAACGGTGAAGCTATGATTCAGGAGAGATGCTCATTTTCCTTTACCACACAGCAGCAATTCAAATGTTTTTTCCTTGTGTGACTTATTATGTGTAGAAATAAGTCCCTTCAAGTTACTATGTTATTCTCACATCTTGGTGAAATGTTCTAAAATACCTAATCTATTTTAGATATGATTGTCTTTGTGGAATTTGCATACAACTGCCTACATACAGCTCACTCCTATTTTCAGACTGACAGTAGAATTCATTAGTTTGTTAACAGAAACTTATACACGGTGTAATCATTATCCCTCAGAAAAACTTACACTCATTCACTTAAGTGTGTTTGCTCGGATGGCAGCCTACATGTCAAATTCACCATGCTTAACTTCAGCTATCTAAAATATATGTTTGTCTAATCTAAACTAATCTAATCTTATCATCCAGATCGTCCAACCAATTCCTTGGGACAGATATGCATGAAAAGAAGACAATTCATCCCTTCTATTTCAGATGTCTTTTAAAATGGAATAAACTGCTCTCTCAGGGTGCCTGCTTGCCCTGTTGATTACAAAGGAAGTCCAGGGGACTAAGTTTTATTAAAAATCTAATTTTCAGGCAGATACATTTAAATAAGATAAAATTCCATCATTATGTGGCAATAGGAGTATTTCTGATAGTATAGCTACATCCCTTCCTCAGAATGACACAGGCTAAGAGATGAAAGGTATTTGCTGTCAGCAGAGTCAAATTCAGTCTAAGAGTTGTCTGCACAGCACCTTCAGTTGGTTTGCTGTTCTCCTACCATGACCCAGCACAGCTACGCTGGCAAAACTCCATACGACAAGCTCAGCCTGGAATGCAACTACAAGAAAGCTGAGTCAATAAATTAATAAACAGATTAGTTTCATATTATAACAAGTTCACAGCTAAATATGATTGCTGAGATGCTGGATATTAGTGCTTATTCTGCACATTCATAGTTTATAATCCTCTTTAAATGAAAACTAGCAGTGCAATTCACAGGAAACATTTACAAATGTTATAAGACATACTGAAATACAGAGCAGTGTGTGCTGGAACAAACAGGTTTTTTTAGACCTGTATACAAATATCATACCCCAGGTCTGGGTAGTGTGGTGGGAAGGCAGCAAAAAACAGTACAAGTAAATTTCTTGTGAATTTAAACAACTCACTTTGTAAAGCCAGACCTTTTCTTCTGAAGTCAAAGCAAGGAAAAGAGATTCCAGTGTTGGCTTAAGCATCTGTTCATGTTTTCACATTTTAGAAAGTTTTAGAAGTTTTCACATTTTAGAAGTTTTGTCCTTACCAAATGTACTTAGAATAAAAATCAGAACAGGTATATTCAGGTATTTTTTTAAAAAAACTAATCCATCCAAACCAAAATAGCAAGAACAAAAAAAGCTTTATTTAAAGCTAATACTTATCAGGCAAACACAGCATGAAAAGACAGTAACAAACTTATGCTCTGCTATGCCTACTGAACTCATAAATACTGCTTTTTCTTGCCTCCTCTCAAGTCTGTGATCAAAAGACAGAACACTCCTAGCAATAATACATTTAAGATTAAAGAAGAAAAACAAAAGAAGCCTTGAACAAAAGAAAATTGTTGCTGTATAGTCATATCATACTTTTTATTAAAATTTCTCTTTTCAAGGACTATATGCTCCTGACTGAAAAATAAAGGTCCAGAAGAAAGTAAAATATTTTGGAAAGGAATTCAGAATGAAAATACAGCCATAATGACTATATGCAACACTCAGACCATGTTAGTGTCATACTGTACCAAGTCTTCAAAAAGCTTG
>WHYT01017894.1:1224930-1268202 GCA_009806455.1 Tetrax tetrax
TTTTTTTTTTTTTTTTTTTTTTTTACAGAAACACACTTTTTCTGCTGTGTTTTTGAAGTTGTATTTTCTGCTGTTCACAAACAGTTTGAGTTAGAGGAATCAGAAACATTCCCAACATGTATGCAATTTCCAGAAAGACAGTACGAACACCTGATTCATTCCACTGGTTCACACACAATGGTTTAGATTATTTGTTTTAGACAGAGCTGTTTCTCACATCTCATACATAAATCAAGCACAGCTTTGAAGTATACAAATTCTAGAATGGATTTGTTATTCTTGTTTTGATAACTAGCTTTCTTAAAGCAAGCCTAAAAAAACCCATACTGCTAAGAACTTAATTAAAATAGGTATACTGAAAATTCAGATTTTTCTCAGTAAAAATGATAATAGCTTGGTTTTTTATGGCCAAAGAATTTATACAATTCCTGCTTTGGTTCCATTAGGAGTTATACACATGTCTCAAATATTAATGAAGATTAAAAACTTTCCTTCTTTTTCTGTCAGCTACACTAATAGATGTTAGATTTACGAATAATGTAAGATGAAGTCAATAAAATATTAAAAGGGTTTCCTCCATAACAGTGACAAAAGCTGTAGGTTGATTTGAGATTAAGATGCATCAAGACATGTAAAACATTTGAACAAGGATTGGTATTAATATATAAATGTATTATTCAAATCCAGTGTGAAATACTTTAAGTCAATTCAGCAGCGGAAACCTGGCTAATATATGCAGTTGATTTTTAAATTTGTATACTATTTATCTGAATTATTGTAGTTTTCCACAGTTATGTAGTTGAACACGAGAAGTTTTGTACATTTGCAGTCATCATACAGCCTAAACATTTTTGTTTTCACTTGATTTTATTACACTGCTCCAGGCAAGCAGATTTCCATTAAGTAATAAATATTATGTGGTTTAAAAATCACTTCTAAAAGCAAAGAATTCAAAATGACATCTGCCATGTCTTTAATTGGAAAATAATTTTAACCACAAAATCTGACACTGAAGATTCACCCTGACCCATATATTGAGAAACAGAAACCCAGCAGCTAGCAATCAACATGCGCTTCTGCCCTGTTCCAACTCTCCGGGTTAACTAAGGGGAACTACATCATTAACAAGAGCAGGACTTAAGTCTCTCTTGTCAAAAAAAAAGTTTTGTTCTTAGACAGTTATGCAGTTCTTATGGATGGAAGAGCAAAGCAGTGAGTTAAGAAGAAAGAAAATTAGGCCTCGAAAAGAGGGAGATGCTCCAGTTGAGCCTTCCTGCACAGAGGTGGAAACAATAATATTTGACTTATGTCTGGCAGAACTTTGTCCAATTTGTTCTTTACATTAAGAATTCTGTTTCCTCTTCATCTTCTTTTTTTTTCCTATACTAATTAAACTCAGGTTGCCTGTCTTCCTTCACAAAACTTTTTTAAAAAAAACTTTTTTTTTTTTTTGTTCCTCTAAAATCTCTCCAGTCTACTGCTATGAGTTTTCCACATTTTCACTGCAACCTGTGCAATGTGTGATAAAAAAGTAAATCTTTCTTCTAAATTTTATTTTCACAGAATCAGAATCACCGAATGGTTGGAAGAAACCTCTGGAGGTCATCTAGCCCAACCCCTCTGCTCAAGAAGGGTCACCTACAGACATCTACCCAGGACCATGTCCAGGCAGCTTTTGTAATTCAGAATTATCTCCTCCATTACTTCACCTGTTTTTCACATTCACATATTTTTTTCAACTTTAATGTAAATAATAAATCAATTCTTTCTAAACCAGCACAATAACATCCTAAATCTGATTTTTATAACACTTATGTGGAAAACTACGGAATTGATTTCTTCACTGCTACAGTAAAGGTAAATTCAATATATTCAGGCTAGCTGGTTGATAGACCTCAGATCTTAAAAACTGCATCAATACAATGGTGTGGATTTGTATTTGTATTTGTATTTTGTGGGTTTTGCTATTGACAGATTTATGTCCAGCCCCCACTGTAGAAAGAATATGATCACATTACTGTGATAGCGCAGTAACATTATGGCTCAATTTCACTTTAATTTACCCTATTGCTTAAGAAATGGCTAATAAAGCAGTTTTCAATATGGGAACTAAACTAGTACAATATACATTACACAATAATGGATAGCAAATTACCACCAGGGGAAAAAATGTATGGCAAATGATACAATTTGAATTTATTAAATTTTCAAAACTCCAGCAGAATATTTTTATAGGAAGCTTGTATGAACAAAAATTCCCTTGTGAGGGCAAGTAACATACCATACTGGCCACAAAAAAAAGAGCTTTGGATTTCAAAGAAGAACTCATTCTAATTCTTTAATAAGGTATGCATTACTCCTCCTTTGGGTCACTTTGTTCAAGTACTATTAGCCATGGGCAAAAAGTCACTGCAAGCAGAATAAACCTTAAAATACCATTAAAGTACAACACTTACTTAACAATAAACATGATATTTAAAACCATTTATTGGCTAATGCACACAAAACACACATACAACTTCACGAGGTGACTAAATATTAGTATTACATCACGTAGGCAAGACACACAGAGCCCTTCCCCTCAACTGCTATCACTCATGTTGGAAAGGGCCATCCTCCACTGCTACCTGGAAATGATCCTTAATGGCACTGACGTGACCTCTCTCACTGACTCCATTTTTGCTTTTATGTTTGTGTACCTTTTCATACTGATGTTTTC
The DNA here is from genome assembly GCA_009806455.1 of Tetrax tetrax. NCBI lineage: Eukaryota > Metazoa > Chordata > Aves > Otidiformes > Otididae > Tetrax > Tetrax tetrax. The sequence goes on from WHYT01017894.1 coordinate 1,227,650, forward strand.
TAACTCAAGTTACTGTTGATTCCCATCTCAACAATGTAACCCACATTTCTCATTTATCTTCCTTGGGAAGGGATGGGGCTTGGATCCTTGATCATGGCTGAATACAGAGTGACAGGGGAAGAGAAGAGAAAGAGAGACTTTTGGCAAACCGCTTTTTCCTCATGTAGAATATGACTCTATGTCCACTCTTCTGTTTCTACAAATAGGACGGGAGTAAATTTTGAACCTGCTGCCAAAGAGTGCATTGGAAGTGTCTAACACCCAGACAACATGCTGTACCTAGAAAACCTGAAACAGTCACGCTGCAAAACTCCATCTGCTCAGCAGTATGAAGGAAGGCAAGTACCAACACATTTCAGCAAGCCCAGCACCCCATCCTTCAAGCAGAACTCAAGGGATCCAAGTGATTTAAGGACACATATTGATGAAAACGCAGACTTTGAACATGTTGCCTACCCAAAGACAAACATGCTGGTATCATAACACATCCCAAACAGTAATTTCAGGCTAAAATGTATACACAGCAAAGAACTGGAAAAATTAGAGAACACATAATAAAAACTTTTGAAAAGCCAGCTAAATTGCCTCTTCATGTAGAATGCTAATTAAAATTACTTGAAGCAATTAAAGGGTTCATTGTTCATGTAACAAAATATTTTAAAATTTATTACTTGACAAACATTAAAGTATGTTTACTTGATAAATGTTTAAGTATAGTTAAAGAAAACAAAGTACATCCTTCTGTTGAACCACGTCATAACATTAAATCATATTAGAACTAAATCATCATCAGCTGCCTGATTGACATATATGCTTACTTTTAGATAAAGTCTTGGTAATTTTTTATGGCACTTAATTTTTATATTATTGACATTGTGATTATTTGTTTTAATGCTTACCTAGCCTCACATTTTATTATTCTTTCCCCAATATGTATTTTAACTTCGCAACACTTGAAAAAACAGGATTTACCTAACTAACTCACAAAAGTCTACTATAATTCAATAGAAAATGCACTTACAATGCTAATAGTTCCATTTAAATCAGAATAGTACAAAAGATCTGTGTACAAAAAGCTATAGGAGTCAAAATTAATTTGTTGTTGCTGGTAAAATTTAACAGGGACATACACAAAATTCCAGAAAGAAATTATAAAGGCAACTAGAATGCTACAAAAAATTACATAGTTTTGCTCCTTGTCAGCAGGGTGTTACCCTTTTTTTTTTTTAATAACTGCTCTTTCACTCGAGATAGAAAATTGAAATATTTAGAATGTTTTCTATTTATATTGCCAATTACATGTAACTATCTCACTTCATAAAAAAAAATTCAATACCTTTCCTCATAACTGAGTTAGGGACTGAGCTTAAATACACATTTTTCTGATACAGCAAAATCAGGATAGGAGACATCACATGATGTTTTACAATCTACCAGCAGGGTGATAGCCTTCCATTTATTAAATACTATCCTTTATAAATATATCATAAGGAAAGTAACCATATGAGAATGACCTAAACTATTCGGCAAGTTAGTCTCTTGGTTTCCAATGTGTTTTTTAGCTAAGGAATGACCATGTAGATATTTTTGTAAACTCCTACGAAATGACATATGAACCTCAAAGTTCAACAAGGCCAAGTGCAAGGTGCTGCATCAGAGGCGGGGCAATCCCATGCATGGATACAGGCTGGCTCCTGAGGACTTCGGGGTGTTAGTTGATGAGAAGCTCAACATGAGCCGACAATGTACACTTGCAGCCCAGAAAGCCAACCACATCCTGGGCTGCATCAAGAGAAGCATGGCCAGCAGGTCAAGGGAGGTGATTCTCCCCCTCTACTCTGCTCTGGTGAGACCCCACCTGGAGTACTGTGTCCAGTTCTGGAGCCCCCATCAGGGGGACATGGACCTGTTCGAGCAAATCCAGAGAAGGGCCATGAAGATGATCAGAGGGCTGGAGTACCTTTTCTATGAGGACAGGCTGAGAGAGTTGGGGCTGTTCAGCCTGGAGAAGAGAAGGCTCCAGGGAGACCTTATAGTGGTCTTCCAGAACCTAAAGGGGGCCTACAGGAAAGATGGGGAGGAATTCTTATGAGTGCAGTGATAAGATACAGAATAATGGTCTTAAACTGAGAGGGTAGATTTAGATTAGATATTCGGAATAAATTCTTTACTGCAAGGGTGGTGAGAGACTGGAACAGGTTGCCCAGTAAAGCTGTGGATGCCCCATCCCTGGAAGCGTTCAAGGCCAGTTTGCATGGGGCTTTGAGCAACCTGGTCTAATGGAAGGGGTCCTCGCCCATGACAGAGGGGTTTGGAACTAGATCATCTTTAAGGTCCCTTCCAATTCAAACCATTCTATGGTTTTAGTACAGGATTATACGCCAACTGAATTAAATTGGAATCCTGTTACAAAAAAAAAGATAAAAATAGATAAGAGTTAACCATTGTTCAAACAAGGGTTTTTTCCCCTTTTTAAAATTTGAGTTTACAGAAAAGTAATTTCTTTAACTGCTGTTCAGCTAGACAGTTAAGTATTAATAGAAGACTTGCCATCATTACCATTGTAAACAGATATTTATATGCCTTTTTTAAACGTAAGTATGGAAAGCCAATAAAGAGGAATTAAGTTTGTTGATATTCAGCAGCATAATGACTGCCTTCAAGGTGCCTCAGTCAGAGTATAGAATCCAAAGTACAAAGGCAGAAATACAAAGTCAAGAAAAAAAAAATGACTTTCATATTCGTTTTCATCAATAAAAGCACGTGTTTCACAAAGGCAGTAAAAAAATCTGTATTTCTTATTTATTTTAAAAACAAAGCAAAATGGAATATACTCAATTAATTGGATAATTAGGTGATCTCCTGGAACAATTTATCTTCAAAGTGACTGAATATTTTAACAATTTAGCATATGACAGAATGATAGAACAATTCAGGTTGGAAGGGACCTCAGGAGGTCATTTAGCTCAACCTCCTGCTCAAAGCAGAGTCAACAGTAAATTCAGATGACTTGAAAACACATATCTTCATGTTAACGCATGTCTTGTTATGCCATGTTATGCCAGTGTTTATGAGCATAAGAAAGAACAGTTATAATTCTTATGAAGCAATCAAATCTAGAAATCAGATCTGCCTTTTGCCTGTGATAAACTATTACTTTAGTAACTTCTAGAAGAAGTAGAAGTACAGGAGGACAGAAAGCAAACTTCTGATAAATTTCATAATTTTCAATTTGTTACAATTTCTGTCCCAAAATTCCCTTTGTACTGAAATGTTCCATATAACTTCTCTGCCATGAGGCAAACTTTAAAAAAGGAAGGAAAACATAAAACATCGACAAAATAAATTTACCAACATTTTGGTTCCAAGGCTATATGCAAAAGCAAAGCTTGAAGAAGGGAAATGATCAGATAATCCATTCAGTAATTTCATGCACATGTAATCTAATCACTCAACAAAATCTAGCTGTGTATTTGTTTTTAGGATTTCAGTGAAAACAAGTCAAGTTCCCAGAACACACATACTAGATCTGGAATATTGATTACTAGATCAGATCAGTCCTAAACCTGTTTTATCATTTTGAAATGGAAGCATCATCACCTTGATTTGGTTCTGTTTTATAGATGGACAGAGACCTCAGATTTCCATATATTTCACGCACTAGTAATAAAGAAACAGCAAGTTATTCTTGTGACCAAACAACATAACAAGTAGGAAAGGGATAGACGTGTGATATTTTGAAATATGGAAAATTAGATTTTTGGGAAAATGCTATTAAGACTGTGCAAGAACTCAGCCATTGACAAATTGTTAAAATTCAGACAATAAACTTGAACCCAATCTGCCAGGTATGACATGTGTCAAACAGACTGAAACTTTGTACAGATGAGACCTCTTAGCCACAATACACCTCAGGAATTAGACCAGATACTGTGAGAGTTAATGTCATCTGTCAACAGCTTTCAAAATGAATGCCAGAAAGTGAAACATATATACATATTTTAAAACAAGTTGCAGCTGACTTGCATTAAAAGAACACCAACTCAGTATTAAAATAACAATACGAAATAAAGTAATACAAAACATAAACACTCCTCCTCAAAAAGAAAGCTGTGAACTCCACAGGAAAAAATGTCCTGTGTATGCCACTTCTCATAGTCTCTTTTATATTAAGAAACAAATTAAGTGTATATGCCTGCAAACTGCTACAATAAAGTAAGTTTCTATATACTATAAGGCTTCCACAGACAGTATTTATCCAAAAAATTCAAGACAGTCCCTCATAGCACAAAGTATTCTGAAGATAGTTACAAAAGCAACCACACTGAAAAGGCTTTCCTTCAAGTATTTTTTTCATACCACTACAAGACACACACATTTTGTTTCTTTACAATAAAAAGAGGAAATTACAGCATATTCTAGTATGCAAAGATGCATAGTGGTAAGTATGACTTTTTAAGAAGCTGTTCCAAATTAAAAAAAAAAACAAAACAAAACAAACAGAAAAAAAACCAAACAAAAACCCAACAAACCAAAAAACAACACCATTTTGTGTGGTTGGTAAGAAATTTATCAGATTAGAAATACATTTATAATTTTACAGCATTTCATAGTATTATGTGACACTACTAATAGTTTTTACATATACACACATATATATACATACATATCACATATGCTACTTTTTCTTGCTGTTAGGGGAAAAAAAGCTATGAAGTTCAAGGGGGGAGGTTATTTTTCATTTTTCTTTTTTTCATTTTCATACTATGAAATATATTGAGTTCCTTGAAGCTGTCTCAGGCTCAAAAAGATAAAGAGCTCAACACAGTGTAGTTGGCTGAATGTTTGGGTTTGGGTTTTTTTTCTGATGAATACTACATACAGACACAAAACGCTCTAAAAAGAAAAAGAACAACTATTACTTATAAAGTGCATTTGGAAGTTGCACAACATTTCTCAAAGTTATATGATATATACAACCAAAAGTTATATCAAGATCAAATCCTCAGGCTTTCTTCTAGGCCTATGATAATGCACGCTAACTACACTCTAAAATGATTTTGGATTTTCATTTGGATTTTCTTGCCCAGCGCAGACAGTCATTTTGCCCCTCTGGTGTTACTCCTGTACGAAAACAGGAGGCAAAATGTACCAAGTTGCAACTTTTGTAATTTACTAAAACAGAGAGGAGCCCTATGTCATCCTCATGATTTTGGGATCTAAACAAATAAAAAAAAAAATCCACAGATTTTTCCATAATACAAATGTAATTTTCCAGTACTTGTTACTGCCACTCGCTATCCTGTGAACTTCAGGTGCCATGCAATAGCACAAGAGCTACCTGACACACCGCTGCCTTGAAGTAACAGTCCTTTTTCAGTCACATTGGCAAACAATTATTTTTGTGATGCAGTATGTAATGCATAAAATCCCAGACTACAAAAAGTAGAACGAGGTTTTTTCCTAGGTTTTGCTGATCATGCTTACAGCTTAAAATGTCAGCCTTCAGATTTCACAACTTTACACAGAATGAATTCTACATCATCTCATAACGTAGTCCTCAGCATTTTCTCCAAAGAGAGCAGAAGGAATCAAGCCACAAAATCATGCTGCCTCCTACACTTGTTCCATCTGAAGGGGAAAAGGGGAAATGGGAAGGGGAAAAGGGGAAATGGGAAGGGGAAAAAAAAAAAAAACAGACCAAAAATACAACAGAAAACCTTCTAACAACCATCTAAACATGCACCCTAATGCAATCATTGGATTCCATCTTCCTTATGTGCTAGAAAAAAAAATCTCATGTCACTAATTTACTTGAAGTTATGTAAAGAGTCCAGTGTTCTGCTCACATTAAAACCAGCAAAGATCCTTACAGATACTGATCAGTGGCTTTCAAGTACAACAGACCACTGTTCTCAATTTAGAAAACAAATGATACTAAACGTACTATTATACTACATACTGCTTATCAGTCTTTCAAGTCTTCTTTATAGACTAAAACTTCATTTTAAATAAACATACTTTTTAGTTTGGCTTTTTGACAGGTCATCTTCAGGCATCCAATTCAGAAAACATTCATTTTAAAAATCCGCTAAGACTTGGAAATTAAAGCAAAGATCTATGAAGACAGAAAAAAAAAAAAAAAACACAAGTATCTCCAAGTCCAAGCAATAGTTATCCTCTATTTGACTTTACTGAGTTTAGGTTAATAACTTTTAACTTAGTTATCTAAACAGGACAGCTATTTTAATTGCACTACAAAATATATTAAGCTACTGTATTATACCTGCAAGTCTTACTATAATAACATTAACTTAAATTTTTCTAACTCTGAAATAGAACGTGAAAGTCCATAATGATCACATAATTTTTCTTGTCTCTCACAATATTCCTGTATCCATGTCAGGACATTGCAGTCTGGATGGGTGGAAAATCAAACAGATCAAAAAAGAAAAAGGTTGGATGATCAGGTTCAGAGGGCAGTTGTTCATAGGCGGTACTGCAGGTGGCCATCCCATCCTGTTCAGCTTCTTTATCAGTGACCTGGAGGTAACAGAGTACATTCTCATCAACTTTGCAGATGACACCAAATCATGGTGATCAGTTGATACACTCACAGACAGGCTATCTAAAAATTCTGTCTCCAGTTTTGAGCTGCCTAGAAAAAGAAAGACATTGATAAAGTGAAGCATATTCGGCATAGGGCCACCAAGCTGGTCAGGGGCTGGTGTACTACCCCTGGGAGGAAAAGCTAAGAGAACGAGCTTGCTCAGCCTGGAGAAGGGACAGCTTCAGGTGGGCTTAGCAGCATGTCAATACCTACAAGCTTATCAAGAATACACAGCCAGGCTCTTCACACTGGTACATGATGAGTGGACAAGAGACGATGGGCATAATTTGAAATAAGACAGGTTTAGACTGGATATAAGGAGAAACTTTTTCCCAGGAAGGACAGACAGGCAGTGGAAGAAGCTGCCCTGACAGGTTATACAGTGTCCATCTTTGTAAAGTCTTCAAGACCTAACTGGATAGGTTCAGTAGAACCTGGTCTGACATTATAGTTGGTCCTGCTTTGAGTAAGAGGTTGGACATCTTGAGGTCACTTCCAACCTGAATTACTTTATGATCAAGTATGTGACTCTATAATCTACGTCTTACAGTTTAGTGAACATACAAAGACATGGATACTTGCCTTAAGAAAATGTCTAACTTTGTTAGATTTCTTATATATAGGTAGGCTTATGCTCAGAGTATGGAGTGTTTCAAGAAATTTCCAGTAACTATAGTAAAAGAGATGGTCAAAGAAGTGGCTACTCTCCCCAGTTCTTTGCCTTGACCTCACATCTAATACAAGTCAGAACTGTCTGCAGAATTGTTATTTAATTTCAACAGCTGGACAGGCTGTCTGAAATACCAGCAAGTAAGTCTCAAGGCATCATTCTCTAGACATAAAAGGCAGATCCATCCTTTTAAGGCAGTATCTCAAAAGAAGAAAGATAAAGAAGCTAGTCCAAAAAATTTGCATCTGTGGGGAATTCATTCAGAGTAGGCTGATAAAATTCTCATGTAAATTCACTGTGCAGTCTGAACAATACAAAGAAAGTATTTCCCTCTCTCCCTCCCTCCCTCTTCTTCCCTCCACTGGTGTTAGCTTTTAACCCATCATTAACCATGTAACCTAAAAAGACATATAAAACAGCTTTTAAAGTTTAGCATAAAGAAGTTTATGATATCTTGACATGCTATGGGCCATTACAAGCTTCACATACTCACAGTATTTTCACAATAAGTGATTTGTTAATTCTGTTAACTTCTGTATTAGTCTCAAACAAGTTATTAATTTTCAAGTAGACAAGATGGGTCTGGAATGGAGGACAGGCCAAAAACAGTAACCCTTCTTTCAGACTCAAAGTGAGTATCGAGTGTCACAATTCTACAAAATAAAAATTACCATTTTTATAAACCTCAGTGCACGAGGAATACAGAGCACTTGCTGACAAGCCATTAAGTGCAGCACTGCTAGTGGGCAGTGTTATAATTAAGTGACAAGCCTACTATATTGGTTAATTATCATTTAGTCTATTTTTGACTGTATGATGGAAACAGAACGCATGCCATATGTCAGCAGGATAGAACAAATACCAGTACCGTCCCATAGATCTTTCCAATCAAAAATCACTCACACAAATAGCTTTGCGTAGCTTATCTTCTGTTTCTCTGTTATAGCTGTTTCTCTTCCTGCATTTAGTTTCCCTGTGTCTGGACTGAAGCTGTATCCATTAGTAGCACTTGAACTTCCATTTTTGGTTTACAACAATCAACTGCAGTTGTTAAGTTTAGTGCCAGAAGTGAGGACACCAATCCCAGTTTTCTTGTGAGAGTTAAGCATGCAATGACAGTGAAAAATCTCTAGAAAGCCTATTTCCATCTATTAGAATTTAAATGCTAGAAAAGCATCACTTGATTCATGTTAAGATCTTTCAGCACTACAAATGCTTTCCCTTCTAAAACATTGAATTTCTACATTTGTGCTGGAACATAATATAAAGCTGCAACTTACAACTCCCTAAGGCAATCATGTCAATTGGCATTTTAAAAATTAATTCAGTGACCTACAATAATACGAGTTTCTTATGCACAGTATTTGTCAGTAGGCAACATGGGAAGTTCAGAATTCATTTACAGAGCTCAATCTTTATGAAGGCAAGCAAAAAGATTCTTGAACTGCTTCCTCTAACTTGGTAAGTGTATTATTGTGAATGTCTGTAATACAAGAATAAGGAAAAACTGGATATATAAAAGGGAACTCCATGTAGTATGGTTAATATTTAAAACAGGGGAAAAAAAAGGAAAAAAAAAAGCCTAGCAGTATATGCCCATTCAGCTACATTATTGACCTGCTAAGACATTTAGAGCTTGTGGAAATTTTTCAAATCTTCTGGATACATGGTAGGTCTCGTACATACTTGCACGGCTCATTTATAGTCACTATAAAGAAAACTTGCAACCATAAGTAGGTCTTTGGGGACAGAAGGCCCCATCTAAAAAGGCTTAATATCTAATTATATCAGCACTCCCTCCTCCTGGTCTTACACTTCACTGACTTGTTAGAGCAGCACTTCAATGAATGGCTTGCGTAAACGAACCAAGCACAAAGACTTGCCTATTGTTTCCTTTTTAAAAGTGATTCCCACTGTTTCTTGAAACTTGTTGTACTGTGCACATGACTTCGGTTTACCAATAACAGAGTTAGCATGAAATGGAGTTACTAAAATTAGGGTTTAGGCATAAATGTGCAGGAAAATTGAACATGTTCTAAGCAAGGATAAGACACTTGTATAATTATAATGCATTCAAATATTGGAATATTCAATATACTCAACATTTACAACTAAATCAAAACGTTAACAGTCACATGAAGACAGAAGTAGTCACTACTGAAACCTTAAGGAAATAAGTATCAATTGTTAACTTCAAAATTATGTTTATAAAGCTACTCTCAAACATTTAAATGATAGAGACGGGAACCAATGCTTTTTGTTACCCAAACATTGTAGCTTACATCTGAATTATCTGTGTAAAATTAAGCAGCTACAGAAGCAACCTGCAAAAAGTGATTATTATTCCATGAAAGGATAATACAGTACATATCGTCAACTTTCCTATTTTATCATAGAGTCTGAGGCAGCAAACTGTTCAGAAAGTGCTTTGTATGCAATTGCCATCTGTCCTTCAAGGATAGTCTTCATTTCCAAACAGTACTAAAAATATTTGAAATGGTGGATGAGAATTATTTTCAATTCCTACATAGCATTTATTAACTCTCCATACCTATCACTGGGTAAACTTTACACTTTCTTCCTCAAGGAAGTAAGTACAAAGCTTCCCCACTCAAACACTATTCTTCATGTTTTTCCAGACTATATATATATTTTTAAATCAAAGAGCCTTTTCCATCCCACACCATATCTCTGCATAACACCAATTTATATTTGGTCAAGTATATAACATCTGACTGATAGTCTGAAAATTAAGGTTCACAGTAACATTAGAATAATTAAATTGAATATATTAGTTCAAATACAGCAAAACTATCACAGAACAAACAACTGAAAAAAATCTAGTAATATAGAAAGATATGAAGAAACAAAGGGATTGATTTCCTACCTAAGATTAGTGTTGTGTTGTTTTTATTGATATTTTACATAATGGTCAGGTTCTAGCTGTACAGTCCATTTCACTCACAAAGAGCTGTATTCTATCAGCCACACCTACATTTCCATCAGAATTACTGTCACTTTCTATAGAGTCACATCAACGTAAGCATCTTCAGAAATATGTGTCAATCCTTCTTGAACTACTAGCTGGGAAAATTAAGACATGATGGTCAGATGCAGCATCTCCCTACATCATGGACTCTCAAATAGGGGGTTTGAACTTCAATAACACTCGCTATTTTAATACTACTTCTGTTCTCCTCTTAAACAAACAAACATACATCACAGTGCTATGTAATACCAAACTAGAACTCAACACAAGACTATGTCATCTTCATTACTAGAAATACTCAAAATACTCGCTTACTTCCCTGCACAACCTGATTTAATATTAGCTCTGCTTTAAGCAGGTGTTTGGACCACAAAAATCCAAAGTTATAAGTTCATAACTCCACAGTTAGGAAATAAACTATCAGAGAATATACTATCAGAGAAGCAAGGAAGCCAGACTTCTAAGAGTTTTTCCCCCAAGAGAGGGGAAAATAGTAGTTCAGGAACTGAAGGCCACTAAACCAAGCCAAAACTAGTGTTACATTGATGAATGACAGGAAGAAAATCCAATAAGTATCTGACATCTGTAAGGGAAAAGATGGAATCCATATGAAGTAGAAAATAAATTTCACTGATAATTACTTTTTTTTTTATTTTTGCTGAACCTTTACCTACTGACGACTTAACCAGTTTCCAGAGCCAGACTGGAAGTGCAGACTCTGAACTGAAATTGCAATAACACTGAACCCCAAAAAGAGACACTTTTGAAAGACTGCAAATGAAACTGCAAAAAATGAAAGAATTCTTTGAAAAATCTTTTATTCATTTAAAACTAATAAGTCAGACTTATAATTAAGGCACTTGGCAGATTTCATTATAACAGATCAGACACTAATTCAGTTCGGATATCCAAAGTTGTGGGGTGGAGGGCGAGTGCCAAGGAACTAACAAAAAATATGACTTCACATGGGGAGAAGAGTGATACATGGTATGACAGGCTGCAGAAAACACTTAGAACAAAAAGAAAATGCCCAAATGAAAAAGACTCCACAAATATATTTACTTTTGTTACAAAAGGAGATTAAAAAATGGAAGAATGCAAAGTAGAAACTTAAGAGAACCCTCATGTCACGCTTTAAGCCCAGGCGGCAGCTAAGCCCCACATAGCCGCTCACTCATTTCCCTTCTGTGGTGGGATGGGGGAGAGAATCGGAAGAGTAAAAGTGAGAAAACCCATGGGTTGAGATTGTTTAATAACTAAAGCAAAAGTCATGCGCACAAGCAAAGCAAACCAAGGAATTCATTCACTACTTCCCATCACAAAAGAAATACTGCTAGAACTAGCTTAAGACCAGAACCATATGTGATGTAAGGCCATGCATGGTATTTGCAAAACAACGTACAGCTGCAGGTGATGCAGCCAAGAGCTGCCAACTCAGAGTAAGGAGAAAAAAGTCACATCTAGCAAGCATACATATGTACAGTGCCTGAAAGAATCATTAGAAATAGCACTGTAAATCTGCTCAGAGGTGATGCCTACAATATCCAACCTGGAAACAAATACTTCTTAGAAATAAAAGAAAGCTATTGTGAGTTTAGAGCTGAATTTAGACAATCTCAGGTAAATGTTATTTCTGAAAACATTGATCAAAGCATTGATATAGAAGACAACTAAAATCAAGAGCTTAGAATAAAGAATTAATGTTAATGATTATATTACTCCAAACGATAGTGGCTAAAACAGAACTTGGTAAGCTTTTTTTTTTTAATTATTTTTTTTTACTGTCATGATGAACAGACAATGCAATCTTTTAGAAATTCTAAAACTTTAAATCTTGTTCAGTAAATACCAGTACAGAAAAACACAAAAGCAAAACATCGTGTTGATATATCAAGATACCTTTTATTTTTAAAGTATGTTTTCTCAAAACTAGCATTATACTTTCTACTATTTCCACCTCTGGAAGAGAAAGGTAAATTGGGATGAAATGCATCAAGGAGAGTTGAAGGGTAAGAGAAGGTCCAGAAAAATTCTGTCTCTTCTTTCCAGGAGAGTAATGCAGTATTTCAACCAATGTTTAGCATGCAAGTAAGACTAAAGACTGCAACCTGTACTTCCACTGTCCATCTCATTAAACCTAGGCTGGGTTTTCCTGATACATGCCCTTGCTCTGGGAAATGGAGAGCTGAGAAAAGCCTGAGCAATGCATCACAACAGCTGGTAGCACAGATATACCCTGATCTGCAAGGAGAAGGAAGGACTAAGGAACAAGGCTGTCAAGAAAGAAGGAAGAAAATGCTTTAGGAATTTCTATAAGGAGCCAGTGGAAAAAAAGAGGAAGGTTCTTCACTTCAGGTGCCAGAGACAAAACTGCTCATCTGCCCACAGAGACAAAGCGCTGCCTACGAAAAAGGAAAGAACTGGAAGCCTCTGCTGAAAACAGATATATATGATTAGGAGAAGGGAAAAAAAAAAAAAAAAAAAAAAAAAAAAGGTGGATTCCCTGTAGAGAATCACAGGGTGGTGGGTTTCCTGGAGTATGAGATACAAAGGTTATTGTGAGGAACAGGAAAAACAGTAGATTGGTTTCAGAACAAGATATCCATAGACAAGGCAGGACAGGTAGTTCAAGTTCTCTGAACTTTTGAGGGGTGTTTCAAGAAAGCCTAATGAGTTGGACCCCACAGGAAGGAAACGGATCTCACAGGAAAGTGGGAGAGTATCTAATTCATTGATCCTGAGCAGCTTTAATTATGTTCAATGAGCCTTTCAGTACACTAGTTTCAGGTGCTAGGGAGCTTTGGCCATGCTACCAAATGTGGATAATCCCAGGGAAATATAAATTATAGAAATTAAATACCAAGGAAAATTATATTACACCTAGATGGATTTTCAAAAGACACATTATGGAGATAAGCACTACAAGAGAAATAATCTACCCACTGGCAGTTCTAAATGATCTACCAGCAACCTACACGATTCCATGATTCTAACTATCTCTCTGTTAACAAGTCAACACCAGTAGCACCACATAACCACTTAATATTCTACTCTTTTCTCAACAAAGGACTTCATTTTTTAACCTCCATTGATTCTACCAACTTATATTAATAGCAATGTGATTTCACTTTTTACTCTTGTTTACTCTCTGCATTATATGATAGTGTATTATTCTACAGGATACTGACAAATAAAAGCTAATATGCAAAATTTAAGAACTCCTTCAGAGAAGACTGATTTGCATAAAAATAGGAAAAGAGCAGCATCACTTCAAATCTCACCAGCTTGGATATTCTCTTCCAACAGAGAGTTTATTTTTATTTGATTTGGTGATTCTCCTAATTGATTTTTTTGCCTATAGAAACTAAAGACTGTGGATGAGCAAAGCTACTGCAAACAATGTTTAATACTATGAACTTCTATTCTTGCAATTGTTTCCCAACTGAAATGCGTTTCTTCCAGGTTTATCAAACCTTCCAGTGTAGAAGCATGGAAGTTGAATCTTCCATCCTTCTCAAAGCTCTAATTCTTGGAGACATCGTAAATCCTGGTTCACATAACAGAAGCAGACATCTGAATCAAACAATTACACTTCCTTTCAGTCCCATCATATAAAGGTGTCACATGATGAAAGAAATAATGGGGCTATGTTTACAGGTGGGGTTCCTCTGAATGTTGTGTTTAGAGGAATATTTGAGCCACTGCATAACGGTGTCTGTCCTCCTTTATAAATACTCCTGCCGATCACTGTTAGTCAGACCACAGCCAACTCATCTATCGTACATATCAAATTAGATGGCATGGCAAATAAAACACTCTGGAAAAGCTTAAAACGTCAGCTCACCGGTAGGAAAGTATGGAGAGGACAGATTCGAATTTCTAAATTATTCAGTATACATTCTCAAATCTATGCAGAGTTTTAGCCTGGCTATCACCCAGACAGAATTCTTTGGTGAATTTGGTGACTTTTCTGAGGCACAAACCTCATCTTCTGAGTTTCTCTAGGACACTATATCCCTGTAACTGTAAAAAACATGCTATTCTTCACAAGAAAGATGCTTCTTTCTTCAGCGGTTACTACTTACCTTCAGAAAACTCGTTACATACACACATACAGATGTAGGATGCCATCCTAAAAACTTGTTTAGTAGAGTTCTGTGGTCACAGGCATCCCGAGTAATTTTGAAAGCTATCACGAAGGAGGTTCTTCCTCAAGAACAGAAAATCCTAATTATGGCACATATTTTCCAGCAACTGCTAGAAAAACAATGGACATGTAGTTTTAACCACATAGCTAAAATATCCTAAGATGGCAACTGCTTCCTTTACTTCAGAGAAAATAAACAATTTCAGCTACACATGTATACAGTAACAAACCAATTAAATGAAAAATTCACATGGAAAATAAAAACTACATGGATGGGGTGTTTCTTCTAGATAGCAACACAGCTTTGACACCAACTAAGACTATAATTGGGAAATACTATTTACAGAAAAATGTTTCCTTTATTCTCAAGAAGGATACACATTATTTCACGTCAACTGAAAAAGTTTATTGTAAATAGTTCTAAAGAAAAAAAATGTGGCTTGAAATCCTCCAGGATAAATCTCTCTCATGAGGAATGATCCAAGTTCATTAAACTTTACACAGTACATTCTTCACTGCAAAAAACAACACAGAGAAAGAGGAGAGCAAAAAAAAATAAACAAAAAGAGAGTGCACAAGGGACAGGGGTGGGGGGAAGGGGAGGCTGAGGGTTTTCCTAATGCTGAACCAGGATGTAATTCCAAATATAAATTAAGTAGAAATAACACAGCAAAATTTTCCTTATTTTGCCAGCAGAGGTAGTTTCTTTCCTCCTTTACTTGTTGTGTTAGTCTCATGAAAATGCTAGAACAGCAGCTACTTTTCACAGGGTGGCAGTGAAATCAAGCACACTTACTTGGTAGCTTAACTGCTGATTAAAAAAAAATTGCTTCAGTTTGTAAGAGATTTTGCTCTGCATTTTAGTGAATCAGCCTCCTTCCAAATTTCACAAAGACCTTTGCTGGCACATAGCTGATAAGCAATCACCACTTAATTTTTTTTTTTCATAAAGCATTTTTTTGTTAAGGTACTTATGAGCATATGGGACCACTAACTCATACAATATTCACCTCAATACTTAAAGCAAGCTAAAAACAAGCTAAGATTCTGTTTTAATGGTATGGTATATTGTCAGAATAGAGATGCAGCCACAGTAGTCAAAAATACATTAGTAGAAATGTTTCTGTCAAGCAAAATTCAAATGGTAAAAATATAGGTACTGTTTTCATTCAGAAGGTATCTATCTTTCCATATCTATATGCAAATCTATAATTACAAGAAGTTTTTTTTTTTAATATGCAATATTTACAACATATATCTACTTTCATATAGACTCCAGTTTCCATTTACTATGCTTTAAACCAATACATGTCTTATTTAGCAGGAAATAAATTCTCGGCCTTAATTCTATCAGAGTATGAGCTGTCTGCCTAGAAAGCAATACATCAACTGTAAATTTATGGCTCAATGCAGATATCAGCCCACAGGTAAAAATTTGCAGATCTATACAACCAAGCACATTAAAGAGTCCTCCTGGGTAACATATAACCAGAAGTAACTCTCATAATTCAGTACACACTACGGGAACAGCTATTACGACCACGTCTGTTCACCTTTTTTGGTCCAATCCATTTTCAAAAGAAGCTGTGCATATTGTCAACATAATGAATGAAATCACAAGACTCCTCATAAATTTTAAGTGTCCTAAGGGGTTTCTTCACCTTCATGTGAAATCTGAGTACTGTAAGCTTAAACTGATGTGGGGTTTTTTAAAATTAAATTGTGCTTTTTGATGAATGTGCCCTTTTATTGGCTACATTAGCATTCTGTAAAATGCCTGAAAGTGAAAACATTCAGTAATATTATAGCTGTGGTTTCTTAGATTAATCCTGTTTTACTGCATAATCCCTTCAAAACTGCACCAGTTTTCATTACAGTAGAAGCTCTTCCCATGTATCTTCCATCAGGCCTCAGAGATTCTATTATTTATTTCAGTATGAAGAGCATTATAAAAAGAAAATATTTTTTTAAATGTACCATGAAATTCCTTAAGGAAGTGGGTTTTATATCATTCTAATAAAATAATCTCTGAATTCTACTGATAGAGAAAGAGCACCACTTCATTGTAAATACGGGATAAGAATACTGCATGTCTTCTGTTCTGTCAAATGTAGTAACACAGAATATATTTTATTCTTCGCAAAGCAAATGTTCCTTAAAATAATCTTTTTATAGAAGGAAGCTGTGCTGGGTTATTTTTATAACTGAACTAGAAAGCAACCAAGTGAGTACGTCAGTGTTGGTCAGAGTTTGATATATTTAGTAAAACAAAATCTTTGTTTCTGAGTGACCAGGGATCACGTAAGGAAGGCTAAACTCCTGACAGAATTAAATCTGCCCAGGGACACCAACAAGGGCAACAAGAAAAGCTTCTATAGGTACGCTGGGGACAAAAGAAAGACCAAGGAGAATACAGGCACTCTCCGGAAGGAAATGGGTGACCTGGTTACCTGGGACATGGAAAAGGCTGAGGTACTCAATGACTTTTCTGCCTTAGTCTTTACAGGCAAGGGCTCTAGCCACATCGCCCAAGTCACAGAGGCAAAGGCAGAGACCGGGAGAATAAGGAACTGCTCACTGTAGCAGAAAATCGAGTTTGAGACCATTTATGGAACCTGAAGTTGCAAAACCCCATGAGACCTGATGAGATGCATCCACGAGTCCTGAGGGAACTGGCAGATGAAGCTGGCAAGACACTGTCCATCATATTTGAGAACGCATGGCAGTCCAGTGAGGTTCCCACTGACTGGTAAAGGGGAAACATAACCCCTATTTTTAAAAAGGGAAACAAGAAAGACTTGGGGAACTACAGGCCAGTCAGCCTTGTCTCTGTGCCTGGCAAGGTCACGGAGCAGATTCTCCTGGAAACCATGATAAGGCACATGGAAAATAAGGTGGTGACTGGTCACAGCCAACATGGCTTCCCTAAGGGCAAATCGTGCCTGACCAGTTTGGTGGCCTTCTATGACAGAGTTACAGCATTGGTGGATACAGGATGACCAACTGACATCATCTACCTGGACTCGTACAAAGCATTTGACACTGTCCTGCATGACATCCTTCTCTCTAAACTGAAGAGACATGGATTTGATGGATGGACCACTCAATGGATAAGGAGTTGGCTGGATGGCCGCACTCAGAGGTGTGGTCAATGGCACAATGTCCAGGTGGAGACCGGTCACGAGTGGCGTTCCTCAGGGGTCAGTATTGGGCCCGGCCCTGTTAAAGATCTTAGTCAGAGACATGGACAGTGAGATAGAGTGCACCCTCAGCAAAAAAGTTTGCTGATGACACCAAGCTGTGTGGTGCAGTTAACACACTAGAGGGAAGGGATGCCATCCAGAGGGACCCTGACAGGCTGGAGAGGTGGGTCCGTGAGAACCTCATGAAATTCAACAAAGCCAAGTGTAAGGTCCTGCACCTGGGTCGTGGCAATCCCAGGCACAAATACAGGCTGGGCGGAGAATGCATCGAGAGCGGGCGGAGAATGGATCGAGAGCAGCCCTGAGGAGAAGGACTTGGGGATACTCACGGACAAGAAGCTCAACATGAGCCGGCAATGACTGCTTGTAGCCCCGAAAGCCAACGACATCCTGGGCTGCATCGCAAGCAGCATGCCCAGCAGGTCGAGGGAGGGGATTCTGCCCCTCTACTCTGCTCTGGTGAGACCCCATCTGGAGTACTGTGTCCTGCTCTGGAGCCCCCAACATAGGAAGGACATGGACCAGTTGGAGAGGATCCAGAGGAGGGCCACAAAGATGATCAGAGGGCTGGAGCACCTCTCCTATAAGGACAGGCTGAGAGAGTTGGGGCTGTTCACCCTAGACAAGAGGAGGCTCCAGGGAGACCTTACAGAGGTCTCCCAGTACATCAAGGTGGCTTATTGGAAAGACAAGCAGAAACTCTTTAGCAGGGCCTATTGCAATAGGACAAGGGGTAATGATTTTAAAATAAAAGGATGTAGATTCAGACTCTATATAAGGAAAAAAAAAAATTATTCTGAGGGTGGTGGAACATTGGAACAGGTTGCCCAGAGAGGTGGTGGATGCCCCATCCCTGGAAACATTCAAGGCCAGTTTGGATGGGGCTCTGAGCAACCTGATCTGGTTGGAGATGTCCCTGCTGCTTGCAGAGGGGTTGGACTAGATGACCTTGAAAGGTCCCTTTCAATCCAAACTATTCTATTATTCTATGATTCTTTGTTCCTATTTTACAGCAGTCTTCAATATTGTGATGACATTCTTTCGTCAGTAAAAGGAAAATATTTGCGAGGCTCGAAATTCTAAATTTAATCCAGTAACTGTAAAAAAAAGGAATCCATTGTGCCATTAGAAGTACAAAATCAGGTTTACTTAAGCTTAAAGGCTACCATTTTCTTCAGTATATCTTGCTCCTCTACCTGAACCATTACTGTTTCCACTAATTTTAACACACAGCAGAAAGGTATCACAGCATGATTTTGTAAACAATAAAAAAGTATTAGGCGCATTATGAATCACTAGTATGAGAAATTAAAAGAGAGTAACACAGGTGTGGAATTATTTGAGTTTTTTCTTCTGTCATTTGGGAAAAAGTATTTTTTTGCATGATACATAATAAACTTCTAAGTTTGATAGCAAAACTTGAAACCATAATTAAAAAAAAAAACTACATTAAGGTAATACATCTGGCTACAGACACATTTCACACTACAGTACAGCAGTGAATTTTAATTTTGAAAGTACCTGAACTTTTCTCCTGCTTTCTTATTTTGTATAGATTTCACAATGATGGTGTCCACAGATAGAAGCTGGGAGTATAAAAAATGGCAGAAGTACCTAAAAATCAAATATTCCCTGGATGAATAACAAAAAACACCCAATAATTTTTGCAGTTTCTTGCCACAGGAAGTTGCAGATAGAGGTAATATTTAGGAGTCTATGGATCAGCTGTCCCTGAATTTGCTTAGTTTTTAAAAGATGCTGGACAGATTCAGGGACTATATTAATGCAAATAAGTATATTCAATGGCTGTCAATGTTGAGGAACTACAAGGGGAATTGATCCTATATCAGTTCCTACTACAAGGGGAAGTCACGTGACATCTGCCACCTCTTTTTGCCAGTTTTGGAAACAGATGCTGGAGTAAATGTTTTCTTTGTCAGAGATTTCCAATAAGCAGTCCATGTATTTCATTGAAGTTACAACCTCCACACTCCAATTTCTGTCTGTCCATTTACTTGGGCAAATGCTGTGTGAGAAACTTAATTTACAAACCTGTGGTTTAAAAGATCTTCCAGCTACTCTTCTACCAGAGCCTTCACTGAAGGACTTCATTTCAAGATTTACTTTGGACACACTAAGTTGGGGCTAGGCTAGCTTTCATGTATTTGTTCCTAGTTGAAGATACTTCTTTTAAACCTTCCACACTTAACAAGAATCAAAATTACTTTGTGTTTTTAAAGTGTTATGAATTTTGACTTTAATTTTATAATCTCATTCCAGAATAAAATGAAACACAAACATTTTTCTACATAATGAATGCTATTTCTTGGTAATGTTGTTTTTTCAAGTAAAATCTGTCAGGCGGTTTTAAGATGCATACAACACAATGTCCTTACAATCACTTACCGTATTTAATGGAACACAAGCCTTGTGTAACACTGACATCTCCATAAATTCCTATCAGTTATTTCATTAAGGTTTTCAACTTCCTTGCATCAATTGACATTCAATTTATCATTGCTGGTGCTCACTTCACAGGTCTATACTGCACTTTCCAATAGACTACCCTATTTAAATGTCCAGAAGTTTTAGCTTAAACATCTCAGAGATTATTATTGCCTGTTATTTTCAGTAAAGCTTATCAAATAGGAAAGAGTTATAATACAGTGCTTAGTAGATTTACAACCAGGTTGGCTATTAATGGGGATAGGTAGCAACCAAGAAAGAAGAAATTAAAAGGCATTATCTGCTTTGACAGGTTCAGAGATAATTGACTGTCCTAACAACCTCATTCACTTCTGAAACTGTGCCCTACACCATGTTAAATGTAGGTATCAATAAAGGAACTAAGGGTCTGAAGTTCCCATTATAGTCAATACCATCAACGGAGCCCGGATTCTGATGTCCCACTTCTACTGTGCCTACTTAAGTACAGCTGAATCTCTCTGTTACACTAATGCACTCAGTGTTAATGCAGTACACTATTAGTCAAAGATGGAGCTCGGGATTCTACAGAGCCCAAAGTCCCTGTACAAAACACTGTTTCAAAATGTAAGAGCCTAAACAATAACTGTTTAGCTAAATATACATGTTTTTAAATGAAAATATTTATTTCAATCCGCCACCTGTGTGAAAAAGTCAGCATTCTCTTTTAAACCCTTGTCATGAAATACTGCTTGAAAACCTTCTTAGATCAATGTGGTGAGAATCTAATTAAATGAAGCTACTGAACTGTATCCATAAACAGTGGTTTTAATTCTGTCAACTTAGTATCACTAATGCCATCCATAAATTTTGTCATGTTTACAAAGAAACCATGAAAAAGTCACTGTTTCGCTACATAATAAGTTATGCTCTCTGGTGTGACTTTAATGGGCTCTGTTAGGATAACAGCAGCCAGCCAACTCAAAATTTTTCAGACTTCATTTTGTCGGCATCTGTGATCCAAGGGGTCATTCACTAAATTATGACCTTTTTTCTTCTGTGTGGTTTAACAGACAGAGAGGAAGGAAGGGAAAAAAAAAAATATTGATGTAAATACAAAAACAGTAAGGAAGACCCCCAATATTATTTAATTACCCGCAAGTGTAACTCATTAACTGATGCTTTATCACAACAGGATGAAAATTTGAGTGTAACACTGAATATCCTTATTGGTCAGCTACTACAATCTCACAAAAGGAAGTTTCAAGAAATGTACAGTGAAGGGTAAGAGATGTCACCCTGAAATTTAAAATATATGTGGAAAATATTTTTTTCTGAGTATAAGGAAACTGCATGTAAATAATCCTTGAAATTGTATGGTGAAATAAATCCAAATAATTTCATTACTATTTGGTCACTCAGTTTAGGGTCAGCAGAGGAACATTTATATAGAAAAATGGTTTTAATCTAAGTTAAAATCCATGGTATTTATTTGGCCCATCATTTATAACAAAACGTCTAAGGATAATGGAGAAAAACTCATTTCTGGAAGTGCTCATTTTTCTCCATTGACTACATAGAAATTCTGGTGAGTAGGCTTGATTTATGATCTCTAACTATTAAAACAATAGAGATAATTGGAGTAAGTTTAACGCAGAAACCCCCCTCGAGGCAACAAAGAAATCTATGTGGAATTTCTTGAACAAATAGGCTCTTGCCCAAAATCAGCACCCTTAGGCATGAAAAAATATAAATAATAAATAAAAGAATACCCTGGAGGCTTTGTCCTTAAGGTTTCATTAAGGATTCTTAAAATAGAGAAAAAAGAAAAAAAAAAAACAAGCCAAACAATGCTATGAAGAGAGGAAATAGATTTGCTTGCTGGCCAGACTTTAACTGATTAACTAATCTGTTGCAAGAACTGAAAAGTAAAGTATTAAAGTAATCTGTTTGCTTAAGGAAGTCTGCAATGATAAAATGAAACATAACAAATACAAATCAGCAGTACAATCAGCATGTCACGACTCCTTTTCTAGAATCTCTACTAGAGAATAGAGACTCCACCAAAATGCAGCTAGGATCTACAAAACCAGAATAATCTCATGAGGTGACAATCATATAACTTTGTTCTCTATCAAAGGCCTGTTCTCAACTTCTTTGTTTCCTCTCTGATCTTTCTGAACATGTTTATTAGAACTGGTTGAAAGTCACATAATTGACATCCCAAGATTTACACACTCAAATGGAGTGGGGGCTGAAAAGCAGTTCATTGTCCACTAGCACAGCATCTGTGGCCTGGGTAGCACCTTGGATATAGATGCAATCTAAGCCCAAAAAAAAACCAAAACCATTAACTGGAGACAAAGGTAACTGTGCATTTCTTTAGTATCCCTCTACATAAATCTCATAATCACATTGGCTGCAGTGCTACAAATTCCCTTCAGCTTATTAGTATTCTCCTGAACATAACAATACAAAGACAGTCAGAAAACAACTTTAGAAAGAGATCTCATTTGCCCATAAATATACAAGTCAGAATTATTTATTTTTTTAAAAAGGGCCTAAATTGAAAAAACCCTCACATATATTTCCTGCTTATTATTAAGACACTGAATAATCCCCGTATCTGACTAGAAACTTGCCATTCTATGGGGAAGACCTTCAGCTGCTACACACACAGTGTATACAATCTGATAACAGGGATTTTCTTTTCAAATACAACACTATGTGATTCTAGGATCTAAAAAATTTATATACAATATAGACCATAAGCATATCTATAAATCAACACATTAAAAGAGTGTAAATATCAATTTTAAACTTTGATTTTTTAATAAACTGTAAAAGAAATAAATTCAACATTTTCCCTTTTACTATTTTTTATATCTTCCGATTTTCTGAACTGGTTTAAAATATTTATTGAATTTGGACCCTAAAGAGAAAAAGTTCAGAGTAATCATCTGGGCTGTAGGCTGAAAGAGTCAGAAACGGATTACAGTCTCTCTCCTCACAGGCAATATGAACCTCGTACGCTCTAAGGAATTATGACAACAGGGATTTCAAATTCTTTCACAATCTGGCTTCTCAGCAGCACCAACCATTGCTTTTTTTCCAAGTCACCCAGGGAAAGGAGAAAATGGCTGACTTTCATAAAGAGCACACACATTTAAGAAGTTTTGCAATGGCTGCGAGTGATATGCTGCAGTCATTCTGCTACTGCATGCCAACTATTTACAAATACGACCTTCGTGTGTACATAATTAATACTTCCCAAGTGGATTATGCAATCTGAAAGTAGTCTATAAATACTGAACGTGTGTAATAAGCATTACTAAATTATTATGCAAGCCGGTGATTTGATAGCATGTATATCAGATACTTTTTAAAATTATAATCTCACAATTTCCAACCATTAATAATTTTGCTATTACAGTTCACAAACTCCTAGTGTGCCTAATTTTCCTCCTAAGTTAAAGATCATTTTGAATATTAGCTACTCATACTAGTTTACATTTGTTCACCTTTTGTACTTGGATTAAACTTCCATACTAATCTCCAAAATCAGTTTATTCTTAGAAAACACATGGGAGACCTATCAGGAATATATGGATACAGGAATCATAAACCTGCTCTGTTCAATGTAAATGTTTAACAAAAAGAAAAAAAAAAAGTTATACATGAGATGACATTAAAAATTGTAAAAACTGTACGACTTATCTTCATGTAGATGAAGCTCACGACAAAAGCAATATTGATGTGTTTCATTTGTTCACTTTGTCAACTACAAGTATGAGACAAAGAAAAATAGCAGAATCTTTCCTGAGCCCATTCCACTATCAGTCATATTACTATTAACATATATATCATAAAGCAGGAGCATAACTGGTAGATTAGAGATACCAAAATGGATTATTTCTAGCTGAAGTAACGCTTTGTGCTAATAAGACCAAATGCTTTGTACATGTTGTCAGAACACCAGCGGCTGACACATGTTTGCTAGCCCTGCTGCTACCATCTAGAGAAAGTACTTGTGCCTGCAATGTAATACCTCATGAGCTTTAGCAAACACTATACAGCTGCACATAGGAATTGAAACAAGCCACACAGCAGAGCTAAATGTAGTAGCTAGCAGAAATTTCTAGAATAGCCCAGGAGGGCTTTTACAAATCAGGACATGAAGAGTCCCTTCAAATTTAAATTTCCCTTGGTGGTTAACTGCTGCTGCATTAGCAAATCTTGTGAACTGAAAAACCCTGCTGAGTTGCCTTGCATATAGTTATAACACTGCTGAAATCCTAAACACAACTGTTAGAGGCTTTGCAAGCTCTAAGTGTTCTCAAATGTATCAATTCATTCACATACAGACTAGACAGACACATTATGTTGTACCCGATCACTAACCACAGCTAAAAGCTGATTAAAACATACATAAAAACAAATACACACAAAAAACCTGTTAAGAGTTATAAAGGAGAAAAGTGGAAACTAGTTAGAATTGGACAGCTAGAATAATGGTGATAGATTTTAGAAAAGTGGGAGACAGCAGCTACTAAGCTGCAGACCACAATCCTCCAGTTTTAAGGTAACAGAGCACAGAATCACATTGTCTAAATACTTACATAAACCTTAAGCTACTTGATGCATTCACAAACTCTGTAATCTCTTCAACGTCAGTAATGGCCACAGGATTACAAATGAGAATTTACCAGAAGTATTGGAAGACTGGCTACTCAAAACTCTAACAAAGATGACCACTGAAATAAAGCCTCAAAAAGGACACATGAAATGGGAAAGAAAGAGGAGGAAACATTCTATATGTATGTGTTCAGCTGTTTCAATTATCAAAACTAAGAGGCATCTAGACAAAGTTTCAGTTATTAAGATGCACTTCAGTATGAAGATATAGTTCTTTTCTGCTACATTTGGGTTCAGGCATTCAGAGTTCATTTGTTTTGCTAAATCATTTAAGTTAATGTTAGGCAACACATTTTCACATCATAAATTTCTCCCAGTAAACACTCATCCTAACATCACACCTTCTCATCACTGTCAGTTTTAAAAAAAGCAGAATGAGGTGCCCTCTCTCACTTAAGCGGTTGTACTGTCGTCCTGCTGATGCACAAAAAGCACTGTCTGACCACAGGAAAGCATAAGGTTTCATGCAGTAAGGGTGACAAGCGTTGACTTATTTTAAAAAAATCTAGCTAACATTCAATATTATAGTCTGGATATCATGGGATATCGTAAAGGTCAAACATTATCTTAGAAGGTCAGAAAAGGTGCATGAAAGATTACTGTTCTTAAAACTTCCCGGCTTTGCAAAGTATATTAAATATGTTATAATAAATAAATGTCAACTATATCAACAGCCCCCTTCAGTTCTCAAAGGTGTGCATGCTGTTCCTATAAAATAGTGGTTATATTGACCTAGAACAATCTATACTCTTCACAAGTTTTACAAAGAAATCACAGCTTACAGTGAGGAAAATGTAGTTAACAAAGTCACCATTTCGTGTTCTATTAAAGCTATTCCTATTTTAATCAGAAATCTGAAACCATCTCATCACAAGCTGTTTGGAACAATGAAGCTAAGTCTCTAATTCTGTCTCATGGATTCAGCTAAGCTATTTTCAGTTGAGGATATGGAATACAATTCATAATTAAGTTTTCCCCTTTAATGTTAAACAGATAAGCCTTTGAACTCAGGGAAACTGCAAACTAATAGAAATTTCCTGTAAAAAAAAAAATACCACTGTCAGTGTCTTATAAGACTGAGGAACACACTGTGCATGATCATGCATTTAAATATCTTCCAACACTATCTCTTTACTAAGGTCAAACTCAGCACTAGTTTAAAAATAGATTGTTCTGAGGGCAAAAGGGATCTTATGCAGACGCAAACATCACAGCAGGCCTTCTGGGTGTACAGGATGCTATTATTTTTTCCTTGCTGACAATATACTTCCCTTTATACGGCAAGATCACACTTCTTTCATTACAGTTGCCCTAGTTCCTGAAACATCAAAGTTATTGTTCTGAGAATGCCACTAATTTGTCCCTTAAAGCAAACATATAAAACAACACATAACAAAGAAATATGCTCACTAGGTATGTCTTTTTTTGCCTTAAGATACACACTATTCATTACTGAAACCCTAAAAGGCATTATGCTATGGATCTTAGTTTTTAAGTGAACTATAATTTTAAGTTTTTACTTCCACCTTTTTCCTTAGTCCAAATTTCTGCTTAAATATTATCTTTTTTTACATTTCACAAAGGTAGCCATAAAAGAAGACACCTACACTACCAGAGGAAATCTGACCTGAGTGCTAGAGTAGCAGACGAGACCATTCTGCTCCATACTGGCAGAGGAGACAGGTCAAGTTTGAATCAATTTAAGTTCTATGTATGAAATAAATGAAAAAGATTCTTGTAGATTCATCCTACATCAAGTCATTAAATTACAGTCATGATACTAAAATTTGTAGGTAACCCCTCTCTTTGCTTTCAGTTTTCTATCATATTATTTTTTTTGCCTTCATTTTAGGTGTCTTTTATACTTTATTCCTGACACACTTCTCTCTGATGAGAGAATGAGAGAATGTCCCTTATGAATGAATCTGATCAGACTTAATTGAAAATTTAACAAGTGAGCAAACAATTACTTGTGTACTTTTCCAGGCTCCTCTTCTCACTTGGGAACTGCTCTCCACATACACTTGCAAAGCAGTTCCCTTTACTGTAGTATGTTAAACATCACCCAACATTCAACCGTCTGCATGCAGACTGACACCCACCCCACTGATTGTTTCACCGTACACATCGGCCTGAATCTACTCATTGTTTGTCCTTTACAGAATTGACAATCTAGTCATAAATCCCAAATGCAATCTAGCATTCTCTGAACAATCAGCTATTAACACAACAGGCTTCCAATGACTGGGCCTTTTGGAAGCCTCTATAAGGCAAATATCTCAACCACATCTACATTATAAGAAGTTTTTAGAAACTCCACTTCTGTGCTATAAAACAAATTAAAAACATCATAATGCATACAGTAAACACTAACTGGTAATGTTGACTTCTAACTTTGAAAGGTATATAGCAATTATGTCTCATATCTTAAAAGTTCCATTGCTGAAATTCCATTTGATGTAGACAAACAGAATAATTAAGGTTGGACAGGATCTCTGGGAGTCATCTACTTCAACTGCTGGCCAAAGCAGGCACAACTGCAAAGGTAGATCAGGGTGCTCAGGCTTCTGCTAGTCAAATTTTAATTACCTTCAAGGATGGAGGTTTCATAGTTGCTCTGGCTAATGACTTAGCCATTCTAATTGTGCTTTTTTTTTTTTCTTATATCAGAATGCCCCTTGCTGCAATTGTGACCGTTGTCTCTCCTCCCTTTGCTGTGCACCTCCGAGAAGAGTTTGACTCCATTTCTTTACAGTTAATCAACAGACAGCTGACAGCAGCAGTAAGGTCCCCTCTCAGCTAAACAAATACATATGCATGTATTTATAGCTAAATTTTGTTCAATTGCACTTTCCAGGAGCAGCTGATTGCACATAAAAAACTAATGTTACATTCATGAATATAGCCTAACATAATTTCCCTAGAAAGTACAGTGATGATAAGGTTAATTATAATTTTAAACCTGATAATTTGCCATTCCCTTGTTTTTGCCTTTGCTAACAGGCTGAAAAAAAAACAGAAAACAAGGCCAAGACTCCGATTATTACATGCAAAAATATTCATGTCCACAATATACTCAGCACAGGTCAAGACCCATGTTTTTTCTTCAACTTCACCAATTAGATTGGAAATAAATATTTTTGATGGGTAAGCAAATCCACTTTGTCAGCATCTGCATAGTTCATTGAAAGATTCCTAGAAGTAACACTCTGCAGTTAATATTTATAGTTGCTCATAATACAACTGACTAAACTGGCTTAGGGGAAGTTACTACTAAAAGAGATTAAGTCAGCTGTGGCAGTATTTAAACTATAATTTGTCCAAGAACGCACTGTATGAAATATCTCATATAATAAAATATCACCTCAGTATTTCCCAGACTGTACACAAAATAAAAGCAGCCTAACTGCAAAAAAGGCTAAAATGTATTTAGATATATTTTTTGCATACTCAAAAACTACAGAACCAATTTCATTGGTTTAATAGCTTATGTCCAAGATTTAAAAAAAAAAATAAAAAATAATAAAATTAAAAAAAAATCAAGCTTCATTGCTTAAGAAAAATTACTGCATTCTAGGTTTCAAGCATTACTGACATCCTACATACCTTTCTCTGTTAAAACTTTCATACTACTGCATGCAACAGAACTCAGCACTGGAATATACAAGCGTTTATGTTAAGTAACTGGATACCCTTGAAAGACAATGGTTTAACATGGAGAAGAAAGGCTAAGCAGGTCTCTAGAGTTATTCTACAAAAAAGATCTTTCATTACTCCCTCTAAGTATAAAATAACTTCTTCATAATAAAAGTTGATACTGCATCTTTAGACCCAAAACATGTATTACTCTTGAACTATTCACAATCAAGTAAAGCAATATAACAAGTAAGATCTTAATCTAGTGAATTTATCTTAAACTGAATCTAGTATTTAATCAATTCAGCACTCTGAATTTCATCAGTTCAGTGGAACCTAACTGTAAGTATTTTTATATCTTATCTTCTTTAAGAATCATAGTGTATTGGCTTCCTCACAAGTCCTTTTGAAAGTAAAGGGAAGGAAATGACTTTACTTTCAACAAACTATCAGTTTACTTGCAGTCTAACAATCCTCTGAAGTTTCAAGCTATCTGTTCAAAAGATTGAGTACACATTAAAAGATTATGGTCCATCTATAGTTATGATAACCAAAAATATATCTGATATTATTGTACAAAGCTAACCATATGAACATCCATTACTTTTTCTTTATCCTATATCATCACAGATGTTCAGTCTGAATTTCCTTAAGAAGGAGGCGTCTAATCTGAACAGCCTATAGAGAATGAGCACTGGAATTCTCTGTTAGTTCCTGAAGCAATCGTATTTCATGCCTCTTCCAGCAATGAGATTGTGTAGACTATTTCACTGACTTGTAAAACCTTTCCTAGCTCTAGGTACCTACAAGCAATGCCAGTCATAAATAACCAGTAATTACTTCTCAGCAGTTGGAAATGTCCTGAGAAAAAAAAATATATCAAATATTTCCTTATCAGAGTTGTCAAATTTTGTTAAGGTTAAAGGAAAAAAAAGTTTACGAAAAATATACTGTTACCTTTCTGTACATACATCGCAGCAGGCATTTATATCACCAGATTCTGCTGAAAGCAAAGCAAGTTTCTAGCATCCAAATTATAAATATTTCAAAAGGTAGAAGTGACATTTTTCTAATCTAAGGCAGGTTTCAAGCTCCTTTTGCTCACCATGTCCTTCGAAGGGCAGTCAGCCATCACACTGTAAGGCAGAGTTACAGGATCACAGGCAGCTTTCCAGCCAATCAAATAATGTAATTTCTGTAATTTCTCCAATATTTCAAGCAGCTGTCCAATTAGACCCAGGATCTCTAACATACTATGATTGCCCACCATCAAGAACAGTAGAAAAAACTATTCTATGCTGTTCCCTTTTCTATTGAATACGGACAGGTAAAAGTTATTTCATTTGTTAGAATAGGTTATTTCCCCGCTTCTAGTCTTCATATGCCTGCCTGATCACTAAAAAGTGAAGTAAAAGTAAATGAATCAAATGAAGGAATAAATAAATAAATTTTATTTTGAGATTTAAAATCACTGTTAACAGTTCTCTCTCAGCAGAACATTAGCTGCTAACACCTTATCTGATCATCTTACAATTTAAAGATTACAACAGAATCCATTTTTCTCCCATCTTTCTTGCTTTCCAAAGAATCAGACATACATATTTATTTGAATGAAACATCAAATGTAACTTTATTATTCACATCCTAATCTGGATGAGTTGCAACATAACGGTAACTCACAGTTATTCCGGTGTAAATACAGATGGGCCAAGAAGAAAAATATTTAAAACAAGGAGTACTGATCAGTAGATGATCCTGTATAAAAAAGGAGTAATCTTGATGGTATTGAATTGGTACTGAGGTTGGTAAGATTGCAATTTCCCTCTACTTTCAGTAGAATAGGTCTTAGTGAAATTTTATGCTACTTATTTCAGGAGTAAATTCAACCAAATATCACAGACTGTGCATCTGATTTTAATTATTTTTGTCAAGTCCCTAAATGCTGAATTTTAAATGAAAAGAAAAAATAGACCTCAAAACAAAACCAACAGCAAAAGACACAGTAATAGTGATTCATAGTTCTTCCAAGTTGTACTTTTAAGCCACAATAAGAGCAATACCTCAGATGAGAACTGATGAAATTATCTTATGAATAGTCATTAAGATTAAACTATGTTCTAACTAATAGGAATTCACATTTTAAACAGAATTTCTGACAACCACACAGATGCCCATAATTTTTTCAAGGGATGCTAACTGGAATAAAAAAAACTGATTCAGGTAATGGTCTTCTCTTATTAAATCTCATTTGCTTTTAGAGTCAAAATTACTGATCTTCTAGCAAGGCTCCAGATCCACTTACATCCTATCAAGTACCTGATGTAGATTTAATAAATTTATCTGACATAGGTCACTGTGGTAGAATGACATTTTCTTCTTTTTTAATTACCAATTGGCCATATCTTGGTTTATGTCAGCTTAATGTATGTAAGCTTAATGTTCACTTTTGTCTGATCAGCTTCACTCGGTAATCAATGAAGTGGTTTTCACTAAATTTGCAATGTATAGTATTCTAATGGATACTCTAATAAATATTGAACAAGCAACAATTTGTTTTTCAATTGAATAGCAAGATACTTAATTCAATAGCAAGCCTGATAAAAATAAAAATCAACTTGAACATGAATTTCTCACTGGCACCAGTTATAACAATACAGTACTCTTCCCGACCAACTAACACCTCTTTCAGAAATGGCCTAGGCCATCTAAATGACTTCCACATCATTAACTTTTTAGAAAAGAAAATATATTTATTTTTAATTTTCCAAATTGCAGTTTGACCACCAAAGAATCTGTAAGCCATAATGTTAACATATATTATGTTTTGGCCTAACGATTCATTACAGACTCTCTCCAGCAATGATTCTCACAAACAGATCTTATAAACTTCCTACTTATATCCATAGACTTTAAATTAAATAACCATAACTTTAACTACAACAACTTCTTTCCTCCACAACTGCTCAGTTTCCACAGTATTATAGTAATTGCCTACTTAAACCCATCCTGAGCACTTCGTAATAAAACTGGGGATCATCTACAGTATCTCGAAACTTTATTTAGAAAATTGATCTTACTTACTTTATAAAAACAAGATGTGAGTCTTTCTTTCATCAGTAGTGTTAAGACACTCATATATAATATGATACCTACTCTAAGAATAGATTGTAACACAGACAATAAAGGTAGAACTACATATTTGATTTTTATCAGGAAAAGGCATCAGATTTTTCTTCCCAACGAACAGAACAGAATAGGAAAAGATTTTCTGAGGTCACTGAGGCACAGAAAGTAAAGTGATTATTTAGCTTCTATGTCAGCACAACCTCCTTTGCAGTGTCCTGCCTGCCAGAAGACAGATGACTTGGTACAGGGACCTAAGTACAAACAAAAATAGAATAGAAATTGGAAGACTTAAGAAGGTTAGGCAAAGGTATTCATAAAATGTTGTAGGGTACTTCAGTCAGAAAGAAGCCTCCTTAAAAATAATGCAAGAACCATTAAATAACTATTCATGTTACATCTATCAGAATACAGTTGGAACTATTTTCATAATTACAACTACTGATTCAAATTCAAGGCAGTTCTTTCAATAAGTACCTCCTTACTGATTTTTATTTTACTAGGCTAGTCTGATTAATGAAATTCCAATTAGTGATATATTATGAAGAGTACATATTCACTTCGCACCATTTGAGAACTCTTTTTTTTCCGATCAACTGAGCAGGACTGCATTTCTTCAAAATTTTGATTATACAGATTTGTGTGAATAGGCTGAAACTTGTTGAACCATCACATAAAATGATAACAGCTATCTTTTCCAATTCTCGATTCTGAACAGCAGAAGACAGCAGAGACAACCTCATGCGCAATACTTTGAGTTCTGAAAAATCCATTGCACATCAACACTCTGGAGGAAGAATCAAACACATACAACCTTACACAGAAATACAAAGGTTATTTACCAAAAATAACGGAGTTTGCTGCAAAGCCTTAACATAATCTTATAGTCAGAGGACGCAGTGACTGAAGCTACTTAATATCCTTCATCAGGATAGGAAGTAAGCTTTATTTTTAAATGTCAAGCAATTTTCTATGTAAAAAGGTTTTTTTGTACTTAAAGAAATTATGCTTTTATAGAAGAACTCACAAGAAGCTGACAAAATATACAATATTTATTTCCTTATTATTATAGTTGACCTTTAAAAACATGTTTTTAAATAAAAAACATGTTTTTAAATATAGTGCCCATTTTTATTTAGTTATTATAGTTCAAAACTTTAGAAGCATGTTACTGTTCAGAATGTAGAGAACAAACAGCATTGGTTCTCAATCTTCTTCCAGATTACATTAGCACAGCCATTTTTATTTAATGCATAAGTACACACTCTAAATTAGAAATGGAGGGACATCTGGCAACCTACCCAGCAAGTAGGTTCCCGCTCTCAGACATCCACCACCGTCTGCATCTGTACACAGTAGAAATCAAATTACGTACAGGTAATTTGGTAAAAATGTCCATTAATATGCAATAGAAAGGCACTATCTCCATTGGTACCATGAAGTGCAGTTGCAGAATATATTCCCGAGGACCTGTATGAGCTGTACAGCCCACACTGTGATGCATATTGCTACAGATACAATGCTGTTGCATTCAAACTTTACAGAGTAAAACCAGATGGGAGAAGCCTACTCATCCTATAACTCATTCTGCAGTGTCTGATAAAGTTCTACGTAACTGTTAGGATCTACCTCAGCAAAGCTCTTCCAAAAAAAAAAAAAAAATTCTGTTTCACCACAAAAGTTACTGAAAGAGCAAAGTCCACCTGGCAAGATATGCATTCGTTTCCTTTTAAAGCTGACCTCATGGGCCACATGACTAAAGTTCTCTCTTTGAAGAAAAATAAATGCATTTCCAAAACAACAAAAATAGCACACTTTTTTTTTTTTTATCTCTTTAAGAGATGCAAAGGTAGTATTCTGGAACACACAATAATGAAAATTATTTAATTTACTGAAAAAATATTCCTGCTTTGATTTTTAATTTAAGTCACAGTAATATAGCAGTTTCTAAATTAAGCACTCAAGCAAGTGATCAAATTAAGGATGGTATTAATTTCCTTTAGTTCTGAATCAGCTAAAAATTGTGAGTTCAAAAGTTATAATATGTAACATTGAGCTCTCTTAATTCTAGTATCAATAAGGATGAGTTAAGCTAAAAGAAAAATCATTAACTTAAAATAACTTCTAAAAGGCTGAGGTAAGATTTAACCGTTTCTAAAACACTAAACTGCAAGTAAACAAATCATTCTTTGCTACCAACCTATTCTCCCCATTGGATTTATCTGACTTTAATTTTATACTTTTAAGGATTAATGCCGTACTAAATATTATGTCTAAAATCAGGTATATGCACATGTGCACATACAGTGGCTAATTTCACGGCTGTGGTTGCAATGCATAGTTACATCTACATCAGATGCAGAGATAGGGATGACACAGACACAACATGTTTCCATAAACATGTAGTCTTCATTTAATACCTTAACCAGGCATAAACACCATCAAGTGCTTGGGGATAGGGTGCTCATTTGTAATCAAAGTCAGCAAATCACAAAAATATGTATGTTCATCAAGAACTAGATTGGACGACGGAGGGAAAACTTCTGCAAGTAGTATCATAAGCATAATCACAGGCTGACTGATACTCTCTTGGGGTGTCCAGGGCCACCAAGACTAACTCATCCCTTTGCTCCATGGTTTGGCTCTTGGCCGTATACTTAAACTGAACTTTGCCAGTTGAGATCTCAACAATCTATTTTAAGAGTTGTGATAGAAACAGCACCCATCCCAAATGCCACAGTATTTCTGATAGCATGAAGAAAGCAAAGAGCTTGGATGGTCAAGCTGCCATGAAGAAATATTTGACCTCAACCCTTGTACCGCAAAAGACCACCCTCCCACAATCTCATAGCTATCTTCTACTATGACTTGGCAAAGAGGAGACAGTGGAAAAATGTTAAGTAGACAAGTAGGATATGAAAGAAGGTTTACATATTCATCCACCTATCTCAGTCACACTAACACTTTTTTATCTGAATTTCTGAGAGGAAAAGAAAAAGTAGCAGTTGATACAAGACTGGTCTGCCCTGTTCATGCCTCGCCTAAATCAGCCAAATCCTCTGAGAACTACCGCGTAAAATTCATGCATATACATAGCATATCCATTCACTAGTGAGTTATAGAAATCATAGGTAAACAATTGAAATTAAAAGGATAAAAATATTAAGCTGTTTACACAATAAAAGGCTCGTGTACCAAAATGCGTACTCAAACAACTCGCATGGGTACAAAATCACATTGAGGTACTATGTCCTGCAAGTATTTACAACACAATTACAAACTTCACATTACAATAAGCTAGTACACCAAAGCTGCTTCTAGCAAACCCATACCATGAAGTACTTAACAACTTAGAAGTTGTTACTGGTGTATAAAATATCCTTCAATATTTTCATATCAAAACTATTCAATAGATTATTTTACGTTGTTTAACTTAATTTGTATTGTTCTTCAAGTGATTTTAAAATTCTCTAGCTTGATTATTCAGTGTACTTCCCCAAAGACTAAGAAAATCTTCAGTACATTGCATAAATGCCATGTGACTTTTTGTGGGTGTACATAAGCTCCAACAATAAGTAAAATTTTCAAAACATACCAAAAAACCCACAGCATCTAAAATATTAGTTATCATGCCTAAACATACAGCAAAGTGAAAGCAATCAATGCAGATGGCTCAGATGGTACCACAAACCTTCAAGAAGTATAATAAGAACGAAACTATTCATTCTGTTTTCTGATCAGACAACATGTTCATCTTCTGTTCAGTCTATTAATTACTAATCAGTTAAATTCACTGTTTTAAACAACCACCAGAGCATGACTTGGGCAGAGGGATGCACACACAGGCAGAATCAAATTTTACAAGCCGCCATTAAGGGACTGGAAATCAGAGTCCTTTTGCAATATTAGGTGTCGTAACCATGAATAAATGCATATTTGTATCTAGACCATTTACAGAAAGTCTTACATGCCAGACAATAAGATGGATCATAAAGTAAATTTTAACTTTCTAACAAAAGACTATTACATGAGAGAGTTTGCTTTAAGAGCTGGTAGTGAAAACCGTCATACAAATAGGAAAAAAAAAGGGACAATCAGAAGCTATATATGACAAAAAGGAAGCAAGATAATATAGCTTCCAAAGACAGTTCTGCTATAATCTACATATTGTGCATTTCACTTACAAAAGTAAAACCTTAAGCTTAAACCATCCAACATGTAGTATGAGTATGTATTGTATCGCTGTGTCACTTATGCACACTTTGACATTCCATTTCTATATTACATTAAGGCTGAAATGGAGCTTCTGTCCCGTCAGTCTTGAACATTTTCAACAGCGAAACACTGCCACCTTTTGGCTTGATACTTAGACCTCCCCATTATAATGTTAAAACTTTTTTTTTTGCTACATTTGTCCTTTATCGAGATGGTTGAATTCTTGTGATCTTATTTAAAATTTTACTCAGTAGCCATATTTCTCCAGAAAAAATTAAGTTAGTATTAATTGGTAAAGATACATAGTTTTTCTCACAAATACGAGTGCATAGTCAGATTTAAAAAGTATACTCCATTAAGCCACAAAATGTTTTATCTATTTTGTCTCTCAATCTCACAGCTCTTTTTTCTTGGCAATTCTGGTACACATTTATATTGTATCTCATAATATCTCACACTACATTCCTTTCAAGTAAAAACTTAGTAATGCATTCTTTGAACATCTGAGTTTTGAAAACTGAGGAATAACAATAACACATTATCAAAAATTATATGATCCTGTTCATACATAATACATAATACTTACAGTATTCTAGATTAAATACTGATGACAACATTTATATAAGCATGTATTGAAACATAAGCAAAATTACTTACACCAATGACACAATGTCCCCACGTTGTACATCATAATTTCGAATGCTCCAGTGGTTTAAGAGCACTACATCAGATGCTTGTCTTCCCCCAGGATTCAAAGAAGGCTGAGAGAAGGGGAAAAAATAGCTTTAAAACTACATTTCCTCTATGAATCTTCTGCATAACTCTCACTCCAATAATAGATGAAATCCATTAAAACCAGTAAAAATGTACCCGCTTTCTATAAGAGGACCAAGAATCTGTTGCATTGTGGGAAATATATTTCTTTATTGAATGCTATGTTAAATGTCATTAATTTATGGCAATCTGTAGTTCACATTTTTCAATGCACTACTGCATGCAAATTAAATTACACAGATACATACTTATGACAAGCCTGATACAAATAAGTAATTGCCTTTACTGTATATAATTTAATATTTAAAACAAAGGAGAACCAAGAACACTAATTCCCAGAAAAGGCAAGCTTTCTGCAGGCATCTTACTGCTTCTAAAGCATAATGCACTAAAACCAAAATATGTACTTGTAACAATACCAATCTCAGCACCCTCTGCAATGGGAAAAACCAAACCCTACACCTACAGCATATACTGTCACAGCCAGTAAATATGGGCCTTCCATAACAGGATACAAAGAAGCATGAACTCTTACAGAACTATACAGTGAAATGAGACTGTTCACTAACCTCAGCATTAAAATAACTAAGTAATCAACCAGTGCAGAGCATTAGGAGGTACACGGAACCATCATAATTATTTTGTGTGACGTGGGACAAAACCAGGATACCCGGTCCATGCTGGCTCTGAGTTAACCCATCAGAAATGGCAGAGGAAGGAAGCAGCCCATCACTGTACTGTCTTCATTGATTTTTGCAAGGGTTATTTCAATACAGATACTCCTTTAACTAGACAGAAAGTATTTAAGTGTGCTCCACAGTAAAATCTTTTGATAGCTTATTTCTCAGTAAGCTTTTTCAGACTCTTCAAATACAATTACGGTATCTCCAAGTTGGCCAGCAGATGACCTCTAATTTAGACTCTAGAGTTAGGTGACATATGTAATAAAGCAGAGTATTGAGAGTAGGCAGCCCATCATTTACTGCTGTGATAGCTGCAATACTTGCTAAAATTTGATGGGGTTTTTTTTGTAGAAGAGGTTTTCAGTGTTCACATCACAATACAACTTGGCCTTCCACATGTACCACCAGACTTTCACTGCTAAGATTCCCCTCCCCCAACTGATTGTACCTTTGATGAGGAAACCAGTTAGGGTATAGAACTGAAATTAACTGTTCTCAACACAAGTGATTTCACAGTGTTAAATGTCATTGTATTTTTATTCAGTAAAAATATGCTCCCAAAGCAGGATAGATACTTAGTATTTATTTTTAACTTCAAAAGTGATTGAAAAGTGCTGATTTCTCTTTACCACAGTTTCCTCATTCATCTTTCCTTTGCTAACCAGATTAGTTGATAAAGATGTATTTCAAATGGGACTTGTGAAAAACTAGCTTTTCAATGTGCAAGAAGTAGTAATGTGCTGGGGTCCTGAGTAGATGTAATTCACATGAACAATAAGGAATATGATAAGTCAAAAGAATAAATATGCTGGGATGGGGGGAGGCAAGTGACACAATATGTTTAGTTAAACAGCAAACTAGGTTAGTTACATTTTGACCTGTGGACTGTAGGGCAGATTTCTAGTCAAGTAAGTCTGCGGATCAAAGCAGATAACCTTAACATCCATAGAGATATGGTTCAAATCTAAGCTATAAATATATTAACACTCATTGCTACTTTATCTGCTAGAGGCTATGCATTGCAAGAGCCACATACATGAAAATCGGAAGGTAATTAGCAGATATTTGATTTTTTTTTTTTAATCACGATTTTCCAGAATGTTTTTCTGCCTTCATAACATCTTCCATGACAGGATAGCATCTTTACATACAAATTATTTACATACCACCTCACAAACAATTCACAGTCATACTTATTCTACCAAACGCAGGCATGCATGGGCCAGAAGCTAACCACAATACTAAATTATAAGGCAAAGAAGCCGATCTTGCAAGGCAGGAATCATACATGTGGTATATTCTCACAAAGAAACTGCTTGGTACTTAACTGGATTTAACTTAAAGGGCCAAAAGACAACATCAAAACAAACAGAAATTTTAAATCCATTGCTCCAAAAGATAATGTATTTCACAGCTGATACTTAGAAAATATTTACATGAGCGTTCACAAACTTTTCCTCTCAAGTAAATCTGTAACAACTTAACTTTACAGAGAAATAGACGAGGTTGTTTTGCCCTTTTTGCATTATCCAAGTTGACTCCTACCATTCTCTGTATTTAAACAAAGGAAATGCTTTAGAGTTTAAATATATTTAGATATTGCATAATCTTTTTAACTTAAAGCATCTAACTGTAATACTTCATTTCTTGCTATTTTTAACAATACATTGTTCACATGGTTTTAACATCCAGCATGGATATCTAACTCATTACACATTAGAATTATGTTTGAGAGAAATGTATCAATGTAGAATATTATTTTCTTTCTCACAAAATAACCTGACATACTCAAAACACATAGACAAAAATACTGTTTTGGTAGAAGAAATGTTAGGAAAATCAGAAGACAATTTTCATTTTACATCAACAATTACATTTCTCTATTAAATATAAATCTAACTCATTCTCCAAGTCTTTCTCTAATGTAAATAACAAATTGTGATCCCACAACGAAAAGTATAGAACGAATTTAATGCAATGTATTCAGACACAACTTATTCCCCATGACATTTTTACTAGCAGTAAGGTCTCAGGTCTAGCAAAGCAAAAATACAGCTTCTGAAAAAGTAGGCTCACAAGGGTTCTTTTTTTTCATAAGAAACAAAATAACACAGGGGCTTCTTTCCTCCTCTATCTTGAAGCATTATAATTTGTTTGCCCAAATTCTTGGCATAATAGTCTGCTACAAATGAGACACACTGGTCTTAATTTAGAACCGTGGTGCTGAAGTCACAAAACATTCACTCTTTCCAATTACTAACTAACCTAATGCTAAAAGCATGCAAATTGAGATCCCCAGCCATATGATGAAGCCTCACAGGACATGAGGTTCCATAAGTAGGAGAGTAAAAGCATGCCCTTTTACTGTAAATAATGATTAACCTGACAGTTGTTATGCTGCTAGTGAATACCAGAAGGTTACAACTTATTTGCTTGTAGCTTGGGGAACAGAAAGAATATCCACATGAGCTCACAGGCTTAGGTACAGTAATCCTAATAATAAAGTTACGAGAAACTGCCACAGAATAATTACAACTGCTATTATGCATAATGGAATAGAACATTCAATAACGTTTGCTGCTGAAACAAGTGTGCTTTGTCAGAGATCGCTGGTCAGGCTACTTGCTATAATGCTTGGTATTGTACTGTTTGCAATAGAACTTGCATATAAAGTTGCACATACGCTGTCACCTTCTATCTCACTTGAAAACAGTCCACTTGATTTAATGAATTTACAAATTTATATATCCACGGGGGGTTCCCATTTCCACATCATTATGTATAAGGAGTTTGCAATACCAGACAAGCAATGAAACTCAACAGAAAAAAACATAAAAAGATATCATAGAATCATAGAATCATAGAATGGTTAGAGTTGGAAGGGACCTTCAAAGGTCATCTAGTCCAACCCCCCTGCAAGAAGCAGGGACCTCCCTGACTAGATCAGGTTGCCCAGGGCCCCATCCAGCCTGTCCTTGAACGTTTCCAGGGATGGGGCATCCACCACCTCTCTGGGCAACCTGTTCCAGATATCAAGGATATCAAGATGTCCATATGATAAACATTTTAAAGTATACATCCCGTATTACAAGAGAAGTAAAAAAATCCACAACAGCCAATTAAGAAATCATAGTACTAGTTATTTGTGTCACTTACATTCAATGGTGTAAACAGATTACAACTCACTTGAAAGCCACTATGAGCAAAATGCTAGATGAGCACATCAATCTGTAAAATCCTAAGCAACAAAACCACCTCATGTGAGGATTAAAAAACCTAGCAATTTTGGAAAGAAAAGAGAAGGCAATGAAACAATTAAAAATGTTAAAATTATAAACTGCAATAGTTCACTGTTACTCCCTATTGGTTTAGAGTTAATACTCA
>WHYT01017894.1:1292759-1388851 GCA_009806455.1 Tetrax tetrax
ACAAAATACCATTTTTTAAAGTAATGATACCAAGCAAGCCAAAGCCAAATCCTTCCCTCAGTGCTCGTCTTCTGCCTCTGCAGCTTTTTTTTTTTTAAGACAAATTTGTAGGTGATGCTGGCCTTCAGGGTGGTCCTCAAGCAAACACAGAAATGGTCAATACCAATTAAAAATAAGCAATGGCGAGACTCCACAAAAACTCCAAGTGAATGGACATTGTTTGACTTGTCATCAGGATCTTAAAGTTTGTTTGCAACGTTTGATATCATCCTGTCAAATTTTCCATTCTGCTCTATGGAAAGTGGCATTTTTCCCTCTGAAAAACCCTACTCTTAATTATACTGCATTAAGTAAAATCAGCGTGAGCGGTTTTCAGTGAGCGAGTGGGAGCTGAAATGGAAGTAGGGGAGCAGGCTGAGAGCTACTGAAACAGAAACATTGAACAGCAGAGGCACAGGGAAATTAAACCGAGGCGTGCACGGCAAATGGCGTTGAAATGGCAAATAAGAATCTGGAGGAATTGGTAGGGGACAAGCGGGGGACAAGCAAGCAGAAATATAATGGAGAGCGTGGGTGCATATGAAAGACAAATGGCAAAAACAAAGAGCCATTTATAATAGGCCAGAACAATTAAGCTGTGTAATTACAAAATCCTGCGGCGACTGAACTCCTGTGCAATTACTGGATGGACACGTGCCCTGAGCACAGCACTTTGAAGAGCATGGCAGCGGTTCCTCTCTCTTTTGTTTCCAGTTCACCCCCTGCCACACCTCAGTCAGCGGCGGCATATGCGATATCGTTGTTGTCTGCGCGAGCGGCAGCGTTGCCAGCCATGGTCGGTCACAACAGCACAATGCCCGTCAATGAAACCCTTCCTGCGAGCAAACGCAAGGCTGGAGGGGCAGTTTTAATTAGTTCCTCAGCAGCACAGCACTGGCAATGGCAACATCAAATTGTTCTTAAAAGGTTTTCTTTACTAGTGCTACGCAGAACTTCATTTATTTTTTTCCATTTATTGTTAATTTAGAAAACAATACATTCTTTATTAATACATGTAAAACAATTACATGACACAATGTTCCAGGAGAATATTAAGAGCAACCAGCATCTCTGTTTGCCTCTATTTAATTTTTATTTTGGGGGCCTTATTACAGGTTGTCAGGTCACCACGTTCTGAGCACGTCTTGTTTGCCGAATAAATTCTTACTTCTAATTGTAATTCCTGGGCTGAGTTAAAATGTTTTTAAATTAGATTAGCACCTTCTGAATCCAAAAAATCTGCAGAGAACAGTTAGCTGCACTCTTTTAGAGCCGCGTTTCTAAACCTCCCTCGGGAAAAATCCCTTCCAAACATATGAAGTTAGAGCCAATAAAGGACTAAGGCATCAGATGCAGAATTGAGACACTTAAATCCAGAGTTATGGTCCTGACCCTACTGCTCAGCTGTTGTATAACCTTGTAGATAATTCCTCGTTTGACCTGCAAGTTCTTTGTGAAATCCTGCTTTCCTGCAAGTGTACAACTACGGTTGTGTGTATCTAAATCAAGGCACCAAACAGAGCAGTCTTTTAAATCTGATGTGAATTATCAGAGCATGACTTACACATACCCCAAAGGATCGGGATTCTCAAAAGATCTAAATATGGCTACTCGATTTTAAACAGCAGCGTTTAGTATACAGGCAGAATGTAGCCAGACAAGTCTGTTGGGAACCAGAGGAGCTTGATCCCAGTTTCCTGCTCACCTTCCGGTTTCAGTTTCTGGAGCTCGAGAGTTCCTAGGGCTGATCCATACATCCCAGATGGAATGTGCCATCTGTCTATGCAGGAGAGATACTGACTGCTGTTGCTGAGATGCAAAAGAAAATGGTGACTTACTTCTGCAATTTGTACACCTCCTACTTCGTTCAGCATGCTCGGTGCATATTCTGAAATCACCTGCTAGACCTCAAGGACTGCAGACAAAATGAAGAGTTTCCAAAACCCGATGAGGTTGGCGTACAGTTTAGGCACTGAACCATCTGCTGCTGTAAAATTCATGCTGTGGTACTTTGTAGGAAGCAATTCTCAACTTTATAGCCTAAACTTGTATCTCTGAGGCACATCGTGTGTTCTTTGGAAAGAAATTTTGAGCCCTTAGGGACCATTTTTGTAAAACACTCCTGAGAGTTAGTGAGTTTAGATGGGGATACCTGAGATAACAATGGTTATACAGCTCACTGAGTGGGTTTTGGTTTCTTCCCACTATCTGCTCCCTCAGTATCTTTACACACAAACATGTATAAAAGTAAAATTTCTGGATGTAAATAATGTGGCCATTCATCTGCCTGACCACTTTTGTCCACCCTGGTCTATCCATTCTGCATGGGTTGTGTACTCTGACCAGGCAAACAAACTCCGTTGTGAGAACCCTACCTGTGCTGGAGGGCAGTGACAGGCAAAGGAGATGAGAGAGTGAAGACTTTTAGCTCACTTTTCCAGCTGCTGGTCACACCTGCATACTGAGTTGCAGTCCTTCATAAAGCCACCAGTAATACAGCCTGTATGTAGTTTCCAAAGGCACATAAACTAGTCAAATCTATTACTGCACCACATTTCAGTTCCCATCACTCAACCCTGAAGCCACTGAAAACTTGATGAAAAGTTTTTCCTTCAATACTGAGAAAGGGTCTTTGTTTTTCATTGCCTACTTGATAATTCTTAAAGATTTTCTAAACTCATTTTTTCGGCTCTAATTCTTACATTCCTGTATGAGCCACTGAGGCTGAACCTCACAACAGCCTTGTCAGGAGCTAAAAATGTGAAATTTAGTGGTAGAACTTAGGGAAATCCATGGAAATGATCCTGAAGCTTTTCCCAGAATCCAGTTACACAAATGCACCTGGACAAATGAAGTCATTAACATTGCAGGTTTGAGGTCTTTCATTAGAATGGACCTCAATGATAGCATGCACGTAAAAAAAAGTCATGTTTTTAATTTGCTTATATTTCTGTGTTCACAGATAAGCTTATAGGGCTAATTTTCTCCCTCAAAGCTCTTCTCAGACCTCCAGGAAAATCTGTACACAGTGAAAGTTCTAAGGCTTAGCGAAAAATAATTGGAACTTCATGATCAAAAGATTATCATCTGAAATATAATATTTGTTGATAAGCGTCTTAGAAAATATGTTCAGTTATGGCCAGGTGAATTCTTCTGCAAACTGCTCTGT
Organism: Tetrax tetrax; assembly: GCA_009806455.1. Taxonomy (NCBI): domain Eukaryota; kingdom Metazoa; phylum Chordata; class Aves; order Otidiformes; family Otididae; genus Tetrax; species Tetrax tetrax. The sequence continues at coordinate 1,295,968 of WHYT01017894.1, forward strand.
GAGGGAGTATTTATATCCCTTGCAGGGAGACAAATACTGTCATATACTCTAGGTTTATAACCTTAGGGCTAGCTCCAATGCCAGCTATGAGTACCTAGCCCTACATTTCTTCTTTCCTCCACCTCCTTCCCACTCCCAGGAATGCATTGCCCTGAGGGAAGCACCGAGGGGCAGCTGGTCCTGGGGGTGGCCAGCTGAAGCTACCTGGTTTCCTTAGTCAATACTGAAACTGCAGGGACAGCTGTGGTTGGAGCTCCAGCGTTGCAAAGGCTTGTGTGCCTCGGCGTACTCAGGTGAAAGAGTCCCAGGTGCCATCCCAAATCCAGCACTGAGGACAGGCGTCTGCATTACCTCTTTTAAAGAACTGTGTGTTGTAGTATACTTTGCCACCGCTGGTGATGTATGTGATGTCCTATTCACCAAAATGTTTACCCAGGGAGCTAAACATGTTGTGCGAGCTGCTCTCCGATTCTGCTTCAGCAGGCAACTATTAAATGAGAAATTAAATTAGCTGGGCAGACTGAAGGCAGGTATGTAATCACAGTTCCCTGCTGAAGAGAGTCACGCTGTGTTTGACAGTATGGCAAATTGCTGATTATGTCACGCGAAGTGGGAGAGTTTTACCGGGAGAGCTTTACCTTGGGCTGGTAGCCTGTTAAGGAGAGCACTTTTGTGTGCTGGAGAAGCTGTAGCTGACAGAGCACTGCAGCATATTTTCCAGTGGAGAGCAAGGAACACATCAGATGCCCAGTAGCTGAGACAGAACAAGACACACGACAAGAAAGAACAAAATCACCTCTTCATTCTGGTGGGCTTGACTTCATCTGGGTTTTATTTGGGAATCTGGGTCCCAGGCTCGCCAACTAATAGTTAACATAATTAAAGTGTATAACATATAACATTAACACATGCATACTAATATTAGCATAATTAATTTTACATAATATTTGACATGAAATTTGGGAAGTGACTACGGATATACTACGTGTTTTCCCCAAGATGTGGTGTGATCTCCACAGCTGTAACCACCTTGTGATGGTCCGCATGGTGGTCAAAGATTTATCTGGAAACTACATATGGATCAGCCACATACTGGCTGAATGCTTTAACCATGGAACTGTGGTGTAAAAGAGAAGGTGCTGCCTCTTCTGATCATATTTTTTTTTGTGTCTCCCTTCCTAGGAGGAAGGCCATGGGAACTCCTATCAGGTTGAGCACGGCAGCCTTGCATGTGAGATAAATGCCTAGCTACTCAGAGCAGTTGTGATACAAGCATGCCTCAGTCGTGGCTGTTTGCAAACCTCGAGAATGCCAAATGCAAAGATATATGTTCATACAGACCTTTAAGTATCAGCAAAGAAGAGTGTGTGAGGTCAGGCCTTGTCCTTTTGAATCTCATATTTGAAGAAGTTGAATGACTGCGTACGCCAGGCGTCCGTTGGATACCTATATCCCCTTGAATGTATGGCATTCCCTGTACTGTATGTATTCAGTTAAATTCAATAGCTCTCTCCAGGGAAGGCTCAGTTCCATTCCAAGTTACGTTGCTGTAAATCCAAAGGAACTCCACTGAATCTACTTGTTAAACCTTTTTTTTTTTAAATCAGATCTGGATGATTGACTTCAGTTTTGTAACTAAGCCATGGCATGAACTATTTCTCCTAACAAGAAAGAGGTAGTTTGCATCATTTAGAATTCATAATTTGACTTTTTTTTTCCAGGTGCTCGAGATCTAGGATTTAAGAACAAAGGAAAAAAAAAACATTAAATGGGAACCTTCAAGCTTTTAACATACAGTAAAATATTCATTCTTAATAAAGAATAGTGCATCTATTGTGACTTAGTTAAACTAATTTGCAAACACTGAGCAAGTCAAAAGCCTGGAAAAACATCAAATAACATATCTTCTGTGAATGCTAGTCGAGCTTTGTCCAAGTATCACAAATACTTTGTGCAGTTAGTATAATGATGGCAACCCTTCTGTATACGTCGTGGTGGAAAAGTGAGGCAAGAACATCCACTTGTCTTGTATCAGTTATAAAGCCCAGCAGTTATACCATGGACCAAGATCACATATCAGGTAAAATTCCTGTATTTTCTGGGAGCACTGTGGATCATACATGCTAAGCCCCACTACAACTTTGGTTAGGGGCCTTGCTAGGACATAACCCATCTGCTCTACCAGGGCAAATTCTGTGTGTGTGAGGATAGAATATAAATTAAAAATAATCATTCTAAAATGTTTTTCTCTATGTTTTGGGTTCAGAGCATATTAGCTTGGGGCTTGGTTTTTTTGTGGATTTTTTTTTTTTGTTTGCGGTGGGCTTTTTCATTCCGTTCTATGTAGTTTGGTGTGAAACCAGCATGGGAAGGTGAACATTTTTCTGAATTTATGACTGGAGAGATAAACGGAAAACAATTTTCATTATTTATTTGGCTCTTGCAAATTGGGAACAAGTACTCTGAAATCTGTGGAACAGCATCCGGATGATGCTGTAATCCAAACTTTTGTTTTCAAAAAGTTACTCTGATAATCACTTAGTGGTTTAAAACATGTTTTTTTCCAGTGATGTTGTATATGATACTTCATTGGTAATTATTGAATTTGGAGGATTTAGTACACTAGCTGTGCTTTTAGACTCATCAATTTACTTCAGGTTTTACATTTGACAGATTTTGTTCAAAGACAAAAAAAAAAAAAGGAAGATTGCAACATGCCACATTGCTATCATTTATTTCTGTCAGTTTTGAAAGCATTTGAATGTTCTAATGTATAGCATCACTTGATTTCAAACGACATTGCAGAAATAAAACACAACTACATAGTAATTGCAATTTTATTGCTTCGATTCTCCATCACATCAGCACGTTCCAGGATTAGTCTGTGGAAGATGCTTGCCTCTGAACTGTCTAACTGCTTTAAAGAGCTTCCACTTTCACCCTGAGTAGGTACCAGACCATATATATTTTTTTCATACTCCTATTAGATACAATAATCTTAGAGGAATGAACTTAAAGAAAATTATGTAGGTTGCAGTCTGCCTAAAGAAAAATATTTTAGTGAGCCAGTCTTGAAGTTTAAATAATTGTGTTCCAATTGTATGAAGAATTTGAATTATGCACAGAAATGAGCAGCTAGCCCCAGTTGCATAATGCATAATCCTACAAAGCAAATCTTAGTAATAAACCACTAAATATAAAAACATTCTTTAGTCTGAAGAGACAAACCGACACAAAAAGTGTGAATACAAACACTGGAAAACTGTGCCATCACAAGCTGTTTGCAGAAAACATGCTTTTTTGAAGAACTCAAAATCTTTTTGACCTGAATGTTACCTGCAGCATTTTTCTTTGGGTGCTGAGAACTCACACAGCAATGTATACAGCTTAATAACATTTAATAACCTGATCGCCCAGGACCGGCCTCCCCTGTGGAGTCAGTATTTCAGTTGTTCTGACCTGTTTATTCACCTGTTTTCTGGCTCTACTATGCCATTTTCTGGCTCTGCTATGCCCCCTTCCAGTACCTAAAGGGGCCTACAGGAAAGATGGGGAAAAACAAGGCCTGTTGTAATAGGACGAGGGGTAATGGTTTTAAAATAGAGGGAGGTAGATTCAGATTAGATATCAGGAAGAAATTTTTTACGCTGAGGGTGGTGGAACCCTGGAACAGGTTGCCCAGAGAGGTGGTGGATGCCCCATCCCTGGAAACGTTCAAGGCCAGGTTGGATGGGGCTCTGAGCAACCTGATCTAGTCAGGGATGTCCCTGTTCCTTGCAGGGGGGTTGGACTAGGTGACCTTTAAAGATCCCTTCCAACCCAAACCATTCTGTGATTGTATGATTTTCCCCTGGAAAGCATGCTGAAGGATGGGAGCCTGGCCTTTTGCTTGCAGTGAGTTATTCTGACTGTGCTGTGCAGAAGCATCGTTTAACAGGCGCTTACTCAAACGCAGGCAAAGCAGCCAAGGCAGAGCACTCATTCTTCCCTTGACGGCTGCTCGACCTTGGCAATGTGCTGCTCTCCAGGCAGGGCGCACAGAATAAGACACCTACAGAAGACTCGAGGAGGAGCCACAGCAATTTATCTGCCTCAGATAAAAATAAAACCAACTGTAGCAATACCCTTTGCAAAGTGCTGCCGACTGAGGATTCAACCGCGAGATTAAAAACCTGTCATTTTCTGACGTGGTTAATTAATTTATTTTTAGTGACGCTAAATACCTTGTACAAGGGCAGCACGACATGACGCTTTCTTGCCCGCCAGCGCCCACACATACTGCAGAGCACCTGCGCTAAACCGGCCCCTCGAAATAGAGACGGGGCGCCAGGCAAAGCTAGCCTGCTAGGGCAGCGCGGTGTTCCTTCAGGGCCGCAGCACGGATAAATCCATATAAGGTTAATTTATTGTTTGAAATTTGTCAATATGATGTCAACAATAAATTCATAACATGGTTTAAACGAAGTCTCTTCTATTTGGGGAAGTAGACTCCCGTCTATTGCCTTTTTCCTTAGAGAAATCAGGGATAAACTTGTGGTTTTCAGAGCAAACTCTAGCTGCGGTATTTATTCATTTATGTATAATCAGTTTTTCTAGAAAGAAGTGTAACAGCTCTATGCTCCACAACACACAAATTATCAGTGGAAGACCAAACCAGCAAACTAGCCACATGTTTTGTCAGCCCAGCAAACCTTCACAAAACAGATTTCTGTTCTGCCGACAGCAGCCCCAGCTTTGGTCCCTTTCGTCACCCAACCAAAGGAACTCATTTTGGCATTTGTTCTTTGCTAATTAGTTTGAGTCACGCGATCATAGCTGAGATTTTGGCAGCCTCTTCTGGAACAGATTTATTAATGATGATCAATTATGACCAGGTGGAATTTCTGACAGATGACTTTTTTTATTGTTACCTGACAATATATGGGAAGTCTTTAATTAGATAAATGCAGTTAACGAGCTGACCCTGCCATCTGCTGTCATTTCTGCTGCTGCTGCTTCCGCGGTTTAATGCCTGCTCAGAGTCTCCCAGGTCAGTCCCTTTCCTTCAGCTCGGCGTGGAATACAAACCTCTAATGAGCCAGCACGGTATTGAAGACCTGTCATTCAAGCTGTGCCTGGTTCCATCTAGCACAACTGCTGAAAGCTTCACTTGCAAGATGGGCTCGTGAGGTCTTCAATAAAAATAGCACTGAACCAGAAAAGAGGTTCAGGAAAAGAATTTGCAAAATCTGCTAAGTTTCCCAGTTCTCAAGCTAAATAAATGTAGGGTTGGTTTGTTTTGTTTATTTTTTTCCCCAGACCACAGGAACAGTAACACCAAAAGAGAATGACAAATAGTAATTATTTTAAAACTTGACATTTTCACTTTTTCTCTGTTCTTCATCTCATTGCAGTTTATCATTCATACGGTGCACCAGAACTCACCAGCACTGATGAACAAACCTGCAGATACTTTGAAACCTAACTGTAATCTCATGATGATGAACAAAGCTGAGCAAGGGGAAGAAGTAAATGTGCGAGAGGTCAGACGTGGGCTTGCAGTAGAAGACAACTGCATGTAACACCGTGCTCTGCCAGAGCTGCGTGGGAAGCTGCTTCATCCAGGTCAGTTCAGGAAGCCCTGCTTTCCCCACGTGTTAGCTCCTGCCTGCTAACTCCTCTCCTCTCACCCATCCCAGCCACATAGCCCCCAGGGAGATCAAGGGGTATGGCCAGCACAGGTACGCTGTGAGGTTCATTCTGAAAAGGAAACTGTTGCCAAGGTGGTACTTTTTCTGTCTAAACCATTTTGTGAGTACAAGACAGTCATGGAGAGATCGGTACAAGAGAGATATGGACATACTGGAGGAAGTTCAATGAAGAACCATGAAGATGATGAAGAGACTGGAGCATCTCTCCTGTGAGGAAAGGCTGAGAGAGCTGGGACGGTTTTGTCTGGAGAAGAGAAGAATCAGGGGAATCTCTTCAATGTATATAAATACCTGAAGAGAGGGTGCAAAGAACATCAGGAAACACTTTTGCACTCCGCGGGTCACCAAGCACTGGTATAGGTTATTCAGGAACAGGTTGTGGAGTCTTCTTCCTTGGAGATAGTTGAAAGCCATCTGGACATAGACCTGGGCACCGTGCTGTAGGTGGCCCTGCCTGAGGGGTGGATGGTCCAGATGACCTCCAGAGGTGCCTGCTAGCCTCAACCACTCTGTTTCTGTGAAATAATTCTTTGTGCCTTCAGCCTAGCAGATTCAGGCATGGGGGGGAAGAGGAGCAGAAAGTTAAGGGACAGCATGTGAACCCCGGACTCTCAGTGGCCGTCCTTTCCCATTCAGATACTTCCTGGGGTGTTACAGAGAACGTTGCAGGTGCTCACAGGCTTGGCTTCATGCATAAACACAATCCTCTCTATAGAGTGCTGTTGGCTCTTTTCTAGGATTGGGAAGCTATTTTTAATCTACATTCAAACAAGCAGTAGATTCACAATTTAGAACTGGTCTTTATCCTTTGAAGGTCCGGGATCAAGGGCCAGCTAGAGAATTTCTCTGAATACAACCACCTCTGAACTAAGAGATCACATAGCGCTTATCTGTCGTCTTCTTTCTTCTGTCCTACCATTTCCCTGCACAGGATTGAGAAAAATAAAATCTCCTGCAGGTACAAGAATAACATCATCATTCAAACTTACGTGGACACCAGAGAAAACCACCTCCCAGCATTATCTCACACAGAGGGGAAAAAACCCAGTAAAGTATGTGGTAAAAATTCAGATTTTGCAAAAGACGAAATAGGTCTTTATGACCTTAAAAACAATTTTCTCTCTTTCTCTCCCTGCTTGCTCCCCTATAGACCCTGTCTGCATCTTCAAAGTAGCAGGTTATGACTTGCTTTGATTTTGCTTGCTTATCATCATGCAGCTCAGGTTCTACAACTATAAAAACTCCACTGAATTATAGCTGTAGGGGTATTGACAGGATGTGCTTCAGTTCAGAGACAGAACTTGGAGAGGGGACTGTAGATGCAGGAAACCTCTCCTTGGCAACGTAAAGAGCCTCTGTCCAGTGTGCACAACCTTCCTCGGCTGCACTTAATGGCCTGAGAAGCGCGCAGCACAGTAATATTTGTTGCTTCATCTCCTAATATACTCGCTGAAAAAATGTAGCTGGGTTTATCGATGTGTTTTGTTCATTGTAAAGTGTATTGTGGTTAGTGTCAGGCTTTTCTTTTCTTCAGGTGGGACTAAATTCATTACTTATTGGCTGCTTTCACCCAGCTCCTCTTGGACACATGCCTGTTTCTAAAAATGTCGATATGAAACTTAGCATTCATTTTACTGGGTGTTGTATCACATCCTTGGATTTAGCACAGCACCGCATTTACAGAGGTCAGCCGAGCGCCTCAGAACCCAAGCACGGTGGTTAGGCCGCAGCGGAGCGGCTGCTCCAGACAGCACACCTGCAGCAGGCCCTCTTGCAACAGATGGCAAAAATGGGACTGGCACAGGAGTTCAAAGAGTGCAGGCAGCTGGCTCTTCAGAGCTTTGTGGTTTGGCTCTAGCAGAGCATAAGGAGAACTCACTGCACAAAGTGCATCCCTTGAGCAGGAGCCAGCCCGAAGACCTGGAGCAACGGTCTCTTGGGTCATCTTAGGCTTCACGTATGGATTCAACATTCCTCTGCTCCCTGTACTGGAGTAATTTGTTTCCCCTTATCCCATGCTTAACAACTCTCTTAAAAAAAAAAGTATCTACCTGGCATTATTTTTTCTGTGAAAAGAGGAGGATCAGGGAACAAGGCAAAGGATTTCCACATACAGGGTGCGCTGGGACTGAGTTCCACTCTCTGGCAAAGCTTAGTCCCTGCAGGACACTACCTACACCCCACCTCCTTGTTTTAGTAAACTAGTTTAGTCCCTGTCCTTGAGCTGTCGCTGTGTCTGTGAACATAGACTCTTACAGATGCTCTACAGGTAGATGTCCCCACCAGATTTTCTTCTGAAGGCCCTTCTGATCCTCCCCCTGGGAGCTGACATGTGCCGGTGCCACGTCCCCTTCACGCTGCGCTTCTGAAATATTCCCCACGGGAAAGGCTGAAGCAGCCCCTCGCCCACAGCCTTGCTTTTGAAAAGCAAGAGGAAACACTTCAAGGGAAGGCAGTGAGGTCAAGGACAGCTAGCAGTGATAGCAATAGCAGTCTGTCACAAGAATGTAATGCAGAGAATACCTCTGCAAAATAATTTCCAAGGAAATGGAACAAATTGAAATACAATATAGTGGATCTAATACCAATAGCAAATCAATGATGTAAAACATTTAAATATATAATGAAAAATTCAGTACCTTATGAGCTATCAGAGCAGATATTTCCTATGAAATTTGGACATGGATTTGGTCCCTAAAATACAGAGATGCTCATTGCAAAATACGCTATCAATTATGCACCATGAGGTAAGAAATAAAACTGTCTAGCAAAATCAGGGAAATATTAAAATATTTTACAGGGCTTTGGGATTTAGAAACTCTTTGCCCTTATGATTCATGGCAGTCAGACTTCTCTGTCCTCTGGCATCTTTCCTTTGGTAAGCCATAGTAAAAGTGGGAAAAAACCCAAACCTCAAAACATTTGTAAAGTAAAAAAAAAATAAAAAAAAAAAATCCTGTATTTTGTTAGGACTTTCAGCTTCCCTTCTGCTGCCTTCAGCTCAGCCAGCAGTTAAGCTGTTAGAAAATGATGCTACAATAGCTTAAAGAAATAATCTGATGCTTCAATTTCAGCTAATATTTCAGTTTCTCTCACTATTATTTTTCCTGGGTGGCTGAAAACACACATGGATCAATTATCTAGCCATCAAGGGGTTTGCCTTGTTTTTATTTGCCCCTCCCTGTCCCTCTCTCCAACTGTTCACCTTCTCCCTTCTTCTCACAAAATCTTCCTGAAATAAATACAAACCCAGCACCAGTCAATTAGAGAGGAGCTATGAGCCGTATCCCTAACACAAGTTCTGACCTGGGTAAGTTTGCCCAGCCGTGCCTGGGAGGTTCACATCCCAGGCTCCATCCTCACTGAAGTCTGCAAAGTCATCAGCCTGTCATTAAAAGCACGCTGAGTTCTTTTCTGCTCGGTCACTGTGCTTTTTGCTGATGCTGCGGGACAATCTGTGAACAAGAAGAATGGTCAGGCAGAAAGGCAAGGTGCCACTTTCGTAGAGAAGAAAAGATTTACACATAGCTACACCTTGTTCCATGTGAACAGGGCCATATCTGTATTACCCTGAAACCCTTACTATCAGGGAGTAACTTCAGCTTTGTGTTTCTTTCAGGACAGAGGCTGTTAGCTATGATCTGACTTGAGACGTCATCGTAGCTGAGTTCACTGACACTACAGCCCACCCTGAGAACCAGTCTGAATTGCACCATTTCAACGCCAGCCAGCTGAGTTGGCAGTTGCTTCTGTGGCATCCCAAAGGTACCAGCATCTCAAATGCAGTATTTGAATACAAAATCATCCCACCTATTACACACATGTTGGCTAACATTCAAGCTATTGACTAGTAACAGCAACAACTTCTCCTAGGACTTCTTGAATTACTCACTGTCATCCAGAAAAGTGATAAAACTACATTTGAGTAATACATAAAATTCAAACAAGACCTTTATTTACATTAGGTTTTCAAGCGCTGGGTGTTGCAACATACATAACAAAATTTCATACTACATTTTTTTTATAGGAAATCAGGTTGAAAATCTGATCTACAGAATCAATTTGTCAAAAGTGGCTAAGCAGAAAATCTATCAGCTCGGTTTTAGAGTACTCTGTCAATTTTACACTGTCTGCTATCGTTCAGAGTATTCCTGATGTCATGGTTATAAAAACAGAGCACTCATGCAGGTTAATTTACAGTGAACTCTCCTAGTAAATTTTACATTCTTCAATTGTTCAGAAGAGCAGGTCAATACTCTCTGCCTTGTCTCACAAAGCGATTACGGCTCCAAATAGGGAGAAAACCAGACCCATCAGGAGATTTTTAACAGAAATAAAACTGGATTTAGCAAGACAAGGAGTCAAACTTTAATTCCATGACAAACTGAATTATCATCTCTCATTCTGTAGAAAACAAGTTGTACTGTAAAGATTAATCAAGTCCTTTTATTCCATATTAACATTATGCAGCAACCAATACAAGTGTCTAGGTAAACAGAAACTTCATGAAATATTTTGCTGCAAAGTTGACTTCAGTAATGCACGCAAATGATAAAGTCATCAACTCTGCTCACTGCCAGACATAAAAAAATGGCTTCAGGAGCCAATAACACTGATTCATACTGTGCTCAAGCACTAGTCAACAAATCTATTAAACTACACAGGGGTGAAAAAAAAAATAAAAATCAAAGGAGCTTTGTTATCTTACTTGTGACATCTTATTTAAATCTCAGGCATTATCTTTTTATATCAGCATAAATATGTAGCCTTCTACACCTTTTATGACATGGTTACTGACACAAAAATGTTATAGTAGAAAGCAAGAGCTAGTTCAAGGAATTTCAGACTTTGAAATCAGCAAGATACAAAGCTAAAATTCATATGTTCCTTTTCAAGTTATGAATACTTTCACTAAAACATAAATATTTTAACATATATTAATTTTTCTGACATTCAAAATTGTAAAGTCAATATGGCAGAATTATTGTTAAAAGCACATATTTACAAATAGTCTTTTTTTTCCATACATAAAGTATTTGGCATAATAATAACAATCTTACTGCATACACAACTGCTTCTTTTTCACATAATGGTACACTCCTTATTAAAATTTACCAATTATGTACAAAAATACTTGAACATTTATTATAGAAAATCTCTGTAACTACCATCAACAGCTTGTAACTGCTGAAGGTTTAATTGAGAGAATATAAAAAGTGGTCACTTTCTTCCAGTTAAACTATCAACAAATCAAACACAGCTAAAATCAACATGAGCTTCCCAACAAAAGAGGGAGAATATTTTTAACAGCATGATTTAAAATGCAGTTCACACATCTGTTCCCAAGCACATGTTAAAAAGTCAGTAAAAGAAAGATACAAAAAATACATACAGAAGGTGCTTTTTTTCTTTTTTTTTTTTCCCACCACATTCCTACGGCTTGGCATTGGCTTTCCAGAGCTCTTCAGATGCAGGTCACTAAAATACAACCTAAGGCCAAACACCATTCTCCTATAATAAAGATGATGGTGATGAACTCAAGCTAAAAATCAAATCCAAAACCTGACTCCACTGGTACATACACATCCAAAGAGCTGTCCAGAATTTTTGCTAGGTTTTTACAGAATTATTAATGACCTTTGCAATTAGCTTTTGGAATTTATTGATCGATATCCAGTAATTTGTATTTTTAAAAATTTGTTCATTTAGTGTATTGCCTTGGTAGGAGTCAGTACTGATTCTTGTACACAAGTTAAATGAACAATTCATTTGTATCTATTTCATACACAGATTGTAGTTTAGGGTGAACTTTCAAAAACAGCAGAGAATCTCCACTAGCAAGCTGCTAGCTTTTTAAAAAACAAAACCAAAACATGTGAAAAACATTAACTGGAAGAATAAAAGTAAATTGCACCTCAAAACGAAAAGGATGCATCAGGTACAGTAATACATTAATGGCACAAAACCTTATCAAGATTCACCAGAACGGTGTTCTACGCTGAATGTAACGCAGGTATTTTTCCATCTTAAAATTAACATAAACCAAGTGTGTGTTTCAAAAATTCCAAACTACATTCTCACAGCATTTCTCTGCAGTATAACTTGCATTATAATACCGCTTTTTCCACAGACATTTGAAATGACCAACCTGTTCATCAGGTAAGAGAAACAACTTTCAGGCTACTTGCAGAAACATCCTAGTCTACAGACTACTTTGTTAGAAAGCGTGCATTTATCTCTAGTAGTAAAGATCCAGTCAGTATATTCTGTATCTTGTAAGAAGCATTCAGCTAACTCAGATGAGAGTTGTAGGGTTTTAGATTTATTTTTTAAATAAAAATAAGGTACAAATAAAAGCATTTATTCACCACCATGAAATAAAAAAAAAGATCCTCTCATTCATGCTTCCTGTAATATCTGGCAACCTAAATTAGTAGTTTCATTTCAAATGTGCAACTTAATATTAATAAGCATTTCAAAATTACTCAAAAGAAAAGGTGGGCAAAATATTAAAGTGCCTAACTAAACGCATTTTACCATTTTTAAAAAATATTATTTCTTAAATGGTAAAGAACTGGTTGCAATTAAATATAAAAGTGGCTTCTCATAGCTGAGAGACTTTGCGGGGCAGAGGCCTGGGCCGGGGAACCTGCTCAGTCCTCCTGCTGCTGTTTTCCAGATTGTTTGGCCGGGCCAGCTGTGGCTTGGGCGGCAGTGCCGGCGGGTCCGCAGCGGGCGGGATGGAGAGGCTGTGAGGTAGAGGAACGGGGCGTTTCAAAGTCCGCTCGTACACGCTGTAAGGCGGCGGGGTTTTACTTTCTTTTCTCACAGGCTCCTCAGAAACGCTGTAGCTTGGGACAGTCACTGTGGGTTCACTGCCTTGGCTTTCGAAGCCTGACGTCTCTGACGTGCTACATCGGCTGAGCGAAGAGATGCCGCTGCTGTAGCTCCCCGACAGCACCGGGGAGTTGGATATGAGCCCCGAGGAATGATACTCCACTGGAGATGGTGTGAATGACTGCACAGACCCCTGCTCGAAAGAAGGGGCAGAAGAAGAATTTACTTGAAGTAAACAAGGAAGTGCATTTCTGTGCTCAGACTGAAAGCACACAGATACACGGCACAGATTCTGAGGCTTGATAAACGTAAATGATTGTGTCCCTGTTTAAGTAAGATCCAGTAAGAAACCAATAAAAAGCTGATTTCAAAAGTGCCTAGCTACACCTTAAACAGTGCTCACACCAGTAATTCATGTAAGTGGAAGTAAAAGTGTTATCTTACTATCATAATATCCTGGAAAAATCTGGAAGCCTTTAAAATGAACCCTCAATTTTCCTAGCTTTGAGTGAAATGCATAACCCTGCCTAGCGCGTACCTAGTGGTGTCCTGCCCCCTAACGCCAAAGCACAGGACTTGCATCCCAGTCACTGCTGCTACTTCAGTCTCTCATGTTCCAAATTCAGTTTCCCAAGCTTTTCCTCACAGTTTTAGTGCACTGTCATGCAATGGAAAGTGCAATTTACACCGTGGTATCCTTTCCCAGTGTGCCATAATACCAAGGCCGGAGGTGAAGGGCAGAGCGGATGCCAAGCGAAGAGCCGCTGCTGGGCGCCAGGCCTGTTCAGCCCGCAGCTCCTGTTGCTATTCAGGGGCGGCAGCGGGAAGGCAGGAGGTGAGGCATCACAGCTGCTGCAGATGACATTTTGAACCGTAGTTGCTCCACCCTTCCTCTCCCCCATCTCCCAAGCATTCCTTGAACACACCGTGCCGCTCGGACGAAACACAGAACACCACTGCGAGCCCCAGGGATGAGGGTCCAACGCGGGGAAAAGGTTGCCAATGGCTGCACCAGCAGCCTCGCAGGTCTGTGGGGGAAGGTGAGGGATGGGGAGCTGAGGGCCCAAGCGGCAACAACAGTGCTGACGAAGAATAGAAGGCAGGGACCGTAAAGCCCTACCTAAAGAGCATCGAGCTGTCCTATTCTAGTGAAGCAACTTCAACTGGAAACTGTAAAAAGGTTAGACCATACTTTGCAAGTTGAAAAGTTTTTGCAACATATCTGATTTTGACCGGAATAATCTGAGACAATCTAGACTTAATAGCCTCAAGCACAGGCTAAAAAAGGGATGGAGAAATCGCGTGGGATGGAGATACATTTCTCACCCCAATTCTTGTTAGACTGGTTGGCGCTCAGCTGCTCAGCTTGAGGTGAGAATGTGAGCCATGCAACGAAGGGTGTGGACAGGGGGAAAAGGAGAGGGGCAGGGATATATGGAGCTGGCTGCACTGACTTTATGCTGTTGAGATAATCTTTAGTTATCCGTCTAGGACTGGATCCACAGTACACTGAAAGCAATGGAAAAAAAAAAAATCTTCATTTACAACAGTGAGTTTTGTAGTACTAAGATGGCCTTCTCTGGCAGCACGCAACAGTTGGAACAAAGGTTAAAAAAGGAGCCCTTTATATGGCTAGGGAAAAGCAGAGCAGGTTTTATTTAAAGCTCAGTACATGTTGAAGATATTTCAGAGACTGTGAGGAGCCTGTTTAACTACTTGTTTCAGCTTCCATTCCTCTGCATGTGAGGAGGCTGCAGCTGCGCTCCTACCCCAACAAACATCCAGGGTCAAAGTTTTCCAATAAATTATGTAATTGGTTCAAGTTCCAAAAATGCTTGACACTTGGATTAAGTGACCATAGATAAGATTTAGGACCTTTGCTTTTGTCATTCAGAACAAGAACAAGTATGTGTAAACCCTGCCTGCTTCAATTTAGGAGCTGAGCAGGGGTAAGCACTTGGTTCCTCACAGCAGTGCAGAGTGTTTGTACCAGTAGTGAGTAACAGTCTAGACATTAAAACAGTCTGGAAATTCATGGATGCTGGAAGTCAGATCCAGCAACTCTCAGAAGTATTCTGGGCCAGCATTCCTCTCCCAAGCAGCAATCTAGACTTTGGCTGTAAAATGCTTAAGTTCTGTCCAGACCCTTAGAAGAAAATGTCCATTCAGGAGCAAAGGAAGATCTGCACACCTTTTGTGCAATATCCTAATGCTTTGAAGAGCTTCCTAATAGGCAGCCAGTGCAAAACCTGGGATCAGTGCTCCTTTCAGCAGAAGATCCTATTACTGTGGTAATAGGACTATGAGGCACTCTGATGGCCAGCACAATTGCTCTCTTTGAACCTGGACCACCGTGCAGCCACAAGTGGAAATGCTACAGGCTCATGGGATGACTAAGAGGAGAATGACTGCAGACTTCTCATTACGGACCTCAAAGGGAAAGGTGGCATTCTGGGGTGCCACTGTCCTCCTCAGGAGATGCGTACCTCTGAAGCATTAGTTAGGCACTGAGTAGCTGAGGGATCGCTTTGGCGGGGCTGCCTCCCTCTGCCCTGGCACCTGAAGCACCAGTCATGCTCGTTTCTACTTGCTCTCCTTCCAAGTTGTTGACCCTCGTATTTCTAACTGCAGAATTCTCTCTGCTTCAGTCGGGTGGTAGAAGCTATCCCAAGACTAATAATGTGCGGTCTGTCAGTACCAGGGTTTGCCTGGAATATGCAGGCTGCTTGTTCGTGTCCTCCAGTGCTGTGGAAGACACAGATTTCCTGGTCAAGCTTTCCAAAATATAAGCTGTTGTGCAATAAGTGGGGATTGACACTTTCAAATATCTTGAAATGGAAATGAAATCTGCCCAGTTTAGCCTGGATCCTCAGTTGCTATGGGTGTTTAACTGCCAGAGAAGAACAAGTGCTTATTCACAGCCTGTGCTTAATGTTTCCTTCTGGCAGGTTTCAAACTACTTCCAATTTCTTACACAACCTCCATGGATCATTCTGCAGAGGAAATGGATATTAAAATGACTGAAGCAGGGATTACTCACTAACACACCCCCTAATCCAACAGCTCTGGATGCTAGAGGAGTAAGATGAATGGGTTGCACAACAGGTTCTCCTTAGCTAGCCCTTTTGCCACTGTTGGAGACAGAATTCTGGACTAGCTGGAACATCAGGCAACTCTTCCATTTATTTCTTAAGCTCCCTTCTGTCCACTGACTCAAGCGAGCTTGATTACTCATGCAGGTGAGAAGCCTAACACTGAGAGGCTAAAGAGTCTGAAGATGAGGTTACTTGCGTGCAGTTTTGAAAATCTTCAGAGCTGCTCTAATTGTTATGGCTACTTACTCTTGTGAATGGGTTTTGTATAGGCATATGATAATAAAAGGAAAACATAATATAATCCCCCAAAATGTATACTAAATATATACTATCTACCCCACATACGACCTGTACCGCAACGGCGATTCACTGCAACAAGACAGTACCTTCATTGGTGATCTGCCAGCAGGAGAAGGGGAAACGGAGGCTATGTGTCTTGCTGGTGATGCTGTAAAGTCAGAAAGATTTCAGTGCACTCTTGGCATTACAATTTTCACTAAAATCTTTTTAAGTGGATAGAAGATCATTCTATACACAAGCATTATGTCTGGTTCCCACTGGGTACTTGCCCGATATCTGAAAACAGTTTTAGAGATTTTGTTTATTTTACTTTGTTCTCAGGATTATTTTGCATTACAACTAATGAAGTATAAGAAATTTCTGCATCCATCTTCTCTGACAAATTTTGATCATTGTAGATCAATTTATATCCTACTCAATGATAACAGGATTCAAAAAAAGTCAGCACAGTAACTTTTCCCCTCTTCTTTTTTCTTCTTCTTTTAATTATATATTTATATGCCAAATAAGAAAAAAAGACAATACATAATGTACTTAATCAAAAGTTTACCTGTAAATATACTGTAAACATGCCTGGACATACTTTGAGGCATAACACACAAAGTGTCTTCAATCCCTTGAGAACAATTATATTTATAGTGTCACTTAAGCAGCCTTTCCTTTAGATGGAAATTAATCTTTTGAAAGGCAAATTGGTTATAGTAACAGAACTCACCTACTTCCATGATTGCCTGTGCATTTTCTGGCCAGTAAGATTTTTTGTGGTTAATGATCATTCCTGATTACTAACCTCCAATTATCATAAGATCAAAAGATTAAATTTTACCATCTTCCCTAGTACCAGCATGAAGTGTCTGAAACGACTCATGAAGGGGCAGAGTACTGGAAACAGAACACTACAGAGAACACTAGTGAGATGAAAATACCCGTGGAGGCAGTTCTACAACCTTCCATGTAAGTAATCAAACAATAAATTAACCTGCTCAAGTAGTTAAACATTAATCAGAGTGGAAAGAATCTAAGCCCTCCAGTAAATCACTTTTTTTACTGGATCTTAGCCTGAAACATCCATTAACTCACCAGTCTGTGCAGGTCTTGGTGGTACAGGAGGAGATATAAGCTTTCCACTTTCTGATGTGTTTCTGGCTTCCTTCCCACTGTCCAGGCTCCAGCTGCTGGGGGTGGTGTTTACAGCTGGAAGAAAATGAAAAAGCTGGCATAAGCATCAACACTTCCAGCTTGCTAACTTGCCTTTATCCATGAGCGTAAAAATACATGGAGTGAAAATGTTAAACAACTTAACAAGCATGCCTGAAAAGCTCTCATGATTACATCAGCATTTGAAAAGCTCTTAAATAATGGCTGTCAATCTTCTAGTTGCCTGATATATGCATCTGGCCCTCAGGTCAGTTTGTGATTGTACAGCAGCTGGGACCATCAACAACAGGAGCAGCTGAGATAGCACTCTGGTGCACTGCAAATCCAGCCTCTAAGGGAGATAAGCTTGAAGCCTGTTAATATAATCAGTTTATCTTTGCACCAGACTCTTATTTAAAGGTTTCTAGACAGAGGAAAACAGACTATTCATAAGCAGTTTCCATTAACTCATTTTATATACAGAAGGGACTAGAGAAAGGAACCCACCAAATTCCAATCAACTTCCCTCAGAAAGCTTTCAGTGCTAACAGTCTTTTTGTTGCCTGCCTAGACTACAATTTCAGAATTGAAAGGTGGAAAGAAGGGCACAAAATGGAGTAAAAAGTGAAAGAAATGAAGATGTCTGACAAAAAAATCAAATGAAAAATTTTTGTGGAGTAAGAAAATTTATATACACTATTTGTAGCCATGGTCAAGGATGTCTGTTTGCTCATGTAAACTGTCACCTTGATATGTATAAAATTGGCTGTTGTATTTATCTGTGTGACTTTTACCAAATTCCATGACTTCATAATTGAATGATCCCATAAGGCCTGGAACAGCTTCCTTAATAGAACTGGATTATCTCATGTTATCAAGGAGCCACCAATATACAATATTGGTGTTGTATACAAGAAGCCAGATAGAAAGACAGGGCATTTAACACGGACAGGACAAAAGCTAACTTAAACCTCACAATTTTTCTTACACATCTTATAAAAAAGTGGAAACCAACTGCTTCAAACATCCCCACTCCCCCCCACCTTCAAAGCCTCAAACCTCTTGCCTTGCCATGACAGTTTCCTTCTTGTCTGCTTATTTCATAGTTGTGAGTAGAGAACCACATCCAAGGACTCTGTGTTCATTTATAAAGATGAAGCAAAAAGCAAAGTATTGTTGCTAACTGATGGTATCAATCATTGCTATTATAGCAACACCAAGGGCTCTCAGAAGGACTGGAATCCCACTATACCAGTATACACCAGACTTAATACAAAAAGTACAGTACAAATAATATCTTTCATATCTGTAACAATATTGTTACAGTATAATTGCACACTAGTTGACCCCGAGAACTGTGCACAGCATGATCTATTTTCTAGAGGATCATTTTGCTTTTTTATTGCCAAGATACGCAATACATTGTTTGCTTTTTATTGTAGGCTGTCACCTAGCAGTATGGTTTTGCCCTCATCCTAAAAATGACTTGGCACCAGACCTGGGTACTTCAAATGCCTGAATCTCTTGACAAGCCATTTTTTCTTTTAAGTCATTCAAGCAGTCAGCTCTTTGGACTGCTAAAGTCTCCAGGAGAGAATATTTTATTTTAACAGTTCTGTAATATATTTGGCTGCATGGATCAGTGGAAAAATTTTGTGATTTCCATGTTAAATTATTTCATATGTTTTTCAGCCCCGTGAAAAATTCCACACTTGAGCTCTCATAAAAACTTGGACACAAAAATACTTATAAAAATCAGCTCTTATTAATGAAAATCTGATTCCTGGTCAGTTCTTGTTACAGCATATTCTTAAAATACTTATTTTCAATACACCTGTTTTAGTGTATCCTTCAATCACAGTTCCACAAAGGGCAGAGCATAATGAAATGAGCATATTATGGATGTGGAGCACATAATGAAATCTTGGCACAATAACTGTGTCAACAATATTGAATTTCTCCATGCACAAAATTATAAAAGGCGATATTTTGTCTATGGAAACTCACAGGTTTCTCACTCACCCTAATTAAAAACAAAACAAAACCAAACCATAGAAAACCCCCAAACCACAAATTGATCTTTTCTCTTCCATCAAAGTGTAGCTAAAAGTATAATGACTTCTAGTTGGTAAAAAGGACTTGCAGTTACTGAACTTCAGGACTCTATTCATCTCTTGAGCTTCTCTCTGCCCCAGTCTCTAGAAGTTTATCTCCAGGGTTCATCTATCTCTCTTGAGAAGCAGAAAGGACAGCTCTCACAGGCAGCCGCCTGCTGCAACTTGCTGCTCCATTCCTCCTTCCTGCAAACTTCTGGGCCCTTCTGAGCGGCCTTTCAAACACTCAGTTTAAACAAACACTATGTTCCCTGCTTTTTGGCAAAGTATTTTGAAACTTAGAGTTTTAGCATAACTTAGTTAGTTAGAATGTTTTGAAACTTGGAGATGACAGCAGCATTAGCATTCTACAGGAATAGGACAGATTAATGATATTTTCATTACTTCCAAGATTGGTATGATGCAGCATTTCCACTCACCTTTGTCAGGGCCTGGCAGATTGGAATCACTTCGTGGCAAAGCACCATCTCCAATATGATTAAACAGCATTCTCTGTAAATTGAAAACAGCATGGTTTATGCATAGCTGCTGTTGTATTTCAGTAGCCTTTAAAAAAAAATAAATCTTTTTGTTATTATCCCCACCACACAAGTCTACTTTGGAGGCAGAGTGATAAACATCACCTAAGAATATAAATAGTTCAATAAAAATGTGTATACAAAAAGGGAGTAGACTAGTTTTCTGAAAACTGTACACACTGGAATCAGAGGGAGGATTATTACGTACTGAGTTCTGACAGTTTCCAGCTCCCTAAAAAACAAATTAAAGCTCATTCCTCAAGTGGTATCTTGATAGATTACTAAACAAGTGTAGGACAGATTTGCAATAATTTCATTGTAGAATCAGGATCTGAACAAGGTGTAATGTCTGACAATATTCAAGTTATGGCTGCTACCTTAGAAGAGCACTGTGTTTTATTTACAATCCTGAATTTTTTGGTAGCAGCATTCTTACTTCTCTTGTGGATAAGAGCTGACTCAAAGTGTGTCTGTCTTTCCTTTTCTGAATATTCATTTTTTTTAAAAAAAAATCACAGTAAGTTTATGACACAATTTTAAAATTTCACTAATTATTTCTTTTGGCAGCATTCAAATAATCTGTAGGTCACTAGTTTATCTTGATAACAGATATAAACAAGTAATTCTGATGTACTTTCCAAAGGAAATGAGAAAAGATACACTTAATTTTTTTTTTCTTCCCTTTTTATTTAAAGTAAGATCAGACAATCAGTGGAATCCAAATCAAATCAAATCTCATTCTTGTATCTCCTTCCAGTGTTCAGAGAAGAAGGGCCACGCTGAGTTAGTAAGGCACTATGCTATGGTTCCACAAGATGGCAAACCCAGCTGTAAAGTAATCGTCATCGATCTAACATATTGCAACTCCATGTTACAAAGTGAGGAACAAATACTTGGCCAATTCAACTTGATTTAAAACATCTCATAGAGAGAATGCTTTGGTAGACTTCAAGCTACACTAGGTTTGCCTATCTATGCTGTATTAGAGTCATATTGGATCAGGTAGTATCTGTTTTCCTGGTGTTACCATTAAACTGAGGTGGTATAACTCCACATGTACTCAAATGTGACAGAAAGTGCTATCATATGTTCCTGTCTGGTCTAGACTGAATGTTCAGTGCCTAGTGAATCGGCAGTGCACTAGGATCTGGTGTGCATGTGTTGAAGTTTGTTTTCTGTTGTGAAGGTAAAGAGCAAAGGCTGAAAAAGCAACTGAAATTGGAGGAGATAAAGAGACAAAAGCTGAATGAAATACAGAGAAACGAGGACAGACTAAAATAATGAAATATAAAACCATATGGAAGAACAAGAGCAATCACAGGATGTTTAATGAGATGCAAAAAAACCTCCAAAGCTGTGAAACCCAAAAAGCTCCATTAGAAAGAATAATAGCACAAAAACTAAGGAGGCTTGCTGACCAGTCAATGACCATAGGCATTCCTCTTCAGAGTATGGGAAGAGCTGGAGAGACACTGTACAATCGCTTAGCCAGAGATCAAAACGCAAGCACAAATGGATGTTGACTGAAAACAGCTGCACATAGATAACCTTGAGCATCAGTTTCAATGAGGGAAGCGGATGCAGTACTGCTGTGGTCTTGTTCTATTAAATCCATCAAATGTCCTTAAATGAGGCAGCTATGGCCTGAAAGGACTCGATTTGGACTTGAAGTGAAGGAATTGGCCTGTACATCTTATGTTTCCCAGTTGAAAAACTATTCTGAAAATTGCATTTTTTTAAGCTGTAACAAAGACATTCATAAATGGGTGATCCTTTCCTTATTAACTTAGTGTGAAGCTCCAACCAAGACTTTTGAAGTTAACTGGTGTTAGAACAAAAATAGAAAGGGCAAGGAACAGTTTGAGCATTTAATTTCTAATAAGAGTTGTAGGTATCTCTAAGATATTTCCTTACAATTGTGCTGACGATTTCTTTTCCCCTTCTTAATCAGAAGGCAGAGAATCTGAATTTTGTTCCTGATCATAGTCCATTTTTACTGCTTGGGGAATACAGCTGGAGAAAGAAATTCCACCTTTCCCCAGAAAGATACATCCTCATTTATGGTTATAAGGGTAGAAAGAAACTGTCAGACCTTCTCACCTTTGAAACATGCTTCACTATACAAGCAAGTTAATTTTCTACTTACCCTGTCTTGGGACACTGAGGGTAGAGACAGATTGGGAGATTTTCCTGCCGGGCGAGTCTCAGGGAGAGTGGAGACTGGGCCTACGAGCTCCTCAGCCTCCCTTATCGAGTCTCGGGTAGAGTGGGGGATAGAAGTCGCATTCCACTTGGCAAAACAAGAGTTTGCAGTCTGGGAGCAAAAATGGGATATTTTTTTCTTTGCGGCAAACTGTAAAACTGCTTTATTTAAAGAGCATCTCCTGGTCTTTCCTGTATAATGGTTTGGCTTGACTATCACTGAGAAAGTGCCCAGTAGATATATCAGTAAGTAGTTCCTGAGAACTGCCATTAAGTCTGGCTAAGCTTCAGTATTACTTCTTAAGCCCTCAGGTAACAGCATGAGGACTTAAATAGAAAAGAGGGAAAAATTAAATCAAGAGCCAATTCAAAGAACTGAAGAACCAAGGGACAAGAATACAACTAACAAATCATTTCTAAAGTAAAGGATCCTGGACTAAAAAAATTGTTTTTATCAGAGGCACAATTTCTGGTGGAAATGAGAGTGTTGAGAGAAGGACCTTTCACACTGTATTTATGTTCTCTTCTTTCTCAGCTTCAGCAAGAGGTACATTGTGTGATGATATGGATTAAAACAGCAACTGTGTTTAAGGAAAGCACTTTAGAAAAGCAGATTCATTAAGAAGAAAAGATGAAATAAGGATTCAAAATTGGCCAGCTCAACCAAGCTCATTTTGCGTTTCAGATAACTTGAAAGATACAAATTCACGTAACATGCCTATGTAACAGTAATTTTAAGGTAAGAACTCAACTCATTCTTTTATCAGGAGTAACAAAACATCTATCTTTCTTTTCTGAAACTACATTGAAAAATAAGAATTGCCACATGGAGTGTGTTATTATCTCACAGTGGCTAGGATTAGCTATTTAGAAGAAATAAAGGAGAGGTCAACATGGACAACTGCCGTGATAACAGTTTTTCTTTCTTTCTTCTTCCCTAGATTGAACAAATGCTGATGTTTCACACCAGCAGGCTGTGTCATCTGGTATGTCTTTGCATCGCTCCCTCACTGTAGTGAGAATCAAAAACCAGCTCTAAACCTAGACAAAGCAAGCATCTATTCACATCTCTCATATAAAATATTTTACAGTATTTGCTTATAAAACCAAAAAAACCCCTTTGAAAATTAGCAGCAGTAAGCAAACACTGAATCTACTCGAAGTTCTATAAGCGATTTTATCATCATCTTAGCTACTTGTGTTTAGAGGACTCCCAACAAGCTTCCTACCTGCGAGGTTTCCGAAAGAATAGGGTAGATGGCACTGCAGGGCCTCTCTCTGGGGGACAGGCAAGAGTTTTCTCGGGAATGCTTATGTTTGTCAGACAACAGAGGAGAGGCTAGAATATAAATGTGTCAAGTGATTAAATTAATGCAGTGAAACTCAGACATACCAATTCTATGCTTATGACAAAGAAATCCTCTGTCTTCAGTAATTCATATTCCTCAAACAATTGGCTAAATTTGATGTCTGACCAGTGATATCATGCAGAAATTCAGCTGAGTAACGTACCAAGAATCATTTAAAACGATTTACCACAGGAGATGAGCACTGACCTCTGGCACTGGATGGAGCAGAACTGGTCACATTAGGTGAAGCAGAATGAGTAGAACTCAAGCTTGAGGTAGATGGACTAGGCTGCGTAGAGAAGAGACGTTGTTACCACATCACACTTACTGGTTTGGAAAACAAAAATGTATGATATACTTTTCACTCAAACAAACAACTTGTAATTTCTTAGACTAATTTCTCAGTATTTCAAAATAGCAAACCAGTATCAAAAGCATTAATGTAACTACACAAAGATGTAGTAAAATATCAAATAAATAGAAATGTAATTAACAGAAATAATTACATCACAACTGTGACAACTGGGCTATGACTTTGCATCATAGTGCATTTCTGCTTATTACTTTTGTAAAAAATTAATGCTCTAAGTTAAAGAAAAAGAAACAGTTACATAAAAAATTGTTCTAAGTTCAGGAAGTTAACAGTCCGTTTAAAGATTTGTTTTTTTTAAAGGAAGCATCAGCAATAACTTGGAGATTTCTGAATAAAACAGAAGCATTATTTTAGTAAATATCCATGTAAGAAAGATTCTGTTTAGTCTGAAGAATTACAGTAATTTGTACCTGCATGTTAAAAACTTCATCAGAACTTTCTGATTGCCCAGTGATATTGCTGACTTCAGCAGAAGCTTGGGATGATAGTGACGAGGATGAATACCGATTGACAGCTGGGTAACTCAAGGGACTGTTATAAGAATAATGAAATACAAAATGGTTAACTCTAATTGCCAATCATAGTTTTTCAGGTGAAAACAGCACATGTTTATTAATCTCTACAGTTTACTTTGGATTTATTAGTTGAGAGAGAGAGAATATATATATCAGCTATTCATGCCTGAAGATACTTCAGGTGGACTATGGAAGCGTGCACACAATAAAAGTATTTTATGGGTGACCTTCCATGAGTAACAAAATCTACCAATTTCTAGAAATTTAACTTGCCTGCGTCGTGGTATTACCCTCGCACCATCAGGGCTCATAGAAACAGGTATGGAATTTCGGCATACGCGGGGACTTCCATTTGGAAAATGAACAGGGCTAGCTTGTACACAGGCAGAAAATTCCTGCAAGTTGTTAAAAGAATATTAATTAAAGTGAACATAATATCATTAAGCATTTTGTAAAATACAGATAGCAATTTGAATAGGTGCATCTGCATTTTGGATCAGCTTCACCATTAGCAAGAAAAATATTTTAACTTTTTGCTGATGATACTTTCCCCTTACTAAAACTTGACTATCTGCACTGCATGGAAGGTTTAACAACTTTCTCTTCGCTTTGTGGTACTGTAAGAATGCTACAAGATGTAATGTGGACAAACAACCAAAAGATGTCACTGTTTGTCGCTTTGGAAAATTAAACAATCCTTACTGCAGCTAAATGGTCTCCTGGTTTATCCAGGCAACTGCTCACGTACCTGTATTCCCAAGCTCGACTTCATCACAAAGAACTGATCCACCAGCTTTTTGTGCAGCGGCCTCATGTCCTGCGGCACCACCTTCTCATGTACTGCCAAGCCAAACTCTAGAATCTGGGCCTACAGAAGAGACAGGAGGAAAGTGGGGGCAAAATACCATTTTGATCCTTTTTGTTTAAGCTTTCATCATCAATTATGATAGTAATCAAAAAAAAAAAAAAATCAACAAAATGCACATTGTATTAAAATCACCCATCAAAATTCCTGACAGATCTGTAATCAAACAAGGCCTAAGACCAAAACCAGTAACACACAAGAAGGTTTATGCTCCTTCCCATTTTATTATTTGACTACAAAAGATTTGGCCCACACAAATTGAACTCTAATATAAAAACCGCTATGGATAACATAGTGAAAATTCTGGCTTAATGGTAACTGTACAAAGGAGCAGCTCTAAACCCCTTAGAAAAAAAGTGTTTTTCTACAAGAACATTTATCATTAAAAACATGAAACTTAACAGCAATGGTCACATCCACCAGAGACCCTGGAATATATTTTCAATGAAGTGCATGGTTCCCAATCCTATTCCAGCTCTCCAGAGACCTCAGTAAGTGGTGCCGTTATCTATAATCCTGACATAATGCCCAGCAGGCTTCAGAATAACATTGCTAAAACTCTAATCTTGCTCAAATTTGGTCACAGGCTTTTAAAATACTGAATTGGTTACAAGAGGAACCAGATAAACTCAGATTTAAAAACAAAATAGCTATACTATGCTGTAATATCTTTGGATGAGAGCTACTAGCTGATGTTTTCAGGCAGCCTGTGAGCGGGCACACAGCTGCACAGCATCACTGACCCAAGGTCAGGACTGCAGGACATCTGTCCGCAGACATAGCCATCCCGCCCCTTCTGAACGCCCTGCGTTTTCTGTTAAATCATCTGCGGGTGCCAGACAGGGTTCACCTGCTACCAGTTGTAATTCACATTGTTGTCACAGGAAGTTATTAACTCCAGTTTTAAATTGTAAGGGTTAGTGAGTTTAACTATAGCTTGAAAAACTGAAAGTGCAATGTAAATTACTATACATTATCTAAATGAAATTAAAGTGAGCTCAATGAAGCTGTTCTGATTCGTATTGTCTGATGATCTCTGTCTCTGGCTGATCTGACCAAAAGATACCACAATGCTGAGGAAAAATGGAATTTCCATCTTGCCAAATTCCAATACTCTGACCTCTTTATCCCAAGCTGGTAATAAAGTTTGAAATTTCAACATGCTGCATAGAACAAAGATAGGTAAACATCAGTTTAAAAAGCTGAAATACTTAGAATCATAGAATGGTTAGGGTTGGAAGGGACCTTCAAAGGTCATCTAGTCCAACCCCCCTGCAAGGAGCAAGGGACATCCCTGACTAGATCAGGTTGCTCAGAGCCTCATCCAACCTGGCCTTGAATGTTTCCAGGGATGAGGCATCCACCACCTCTCTGGGCAACCTGTTCCAGTGTTCCACAACTCTCATTGTAAAAATTTTTTTTCTAATATCCAATCTAAACCTACCTCCTTCTAATTTAAACCCATTACCCCTTGTCCTATCACAACAGGCCCTACTGAACAGCCTCTCCCCATCTTTCCTGTAGGCCCCCTTGAGGTATTGGAAGACCGCTATCAGGTTTCCCCGGAGCCTCCTCTTCTCCAGGCTGAACAGCCCCAACTCTCTCAGCCTGTCCTCATAGGAAAGGTGCTCCAGCCCTCTGATCATCTTTGTGGCCCTCCTCTGGACCCTCTCCAACTGGTCCATGTCCTTCTTATGTTGGGGGCTCCAGAACTGGACACAGTACTCCAGGTGGCGTCTCACCAAGGCAGAGTAAGATTATTTAGTAAGATTATTTAATCAAAATAATTTATTTCAGCATTTCCAAATGGAGATGCTTCATATTTGAGGCTGGTAGGTCAATATCTTAAGAATAAATTAAGAAATAATACAAAAAAAACATGTAGCACATAGAATACCTGTTTAATTTAATAATTTGGTGTTTATTGTACTGCCTACCTACTTTGGCAATTATTATTACATATATTCCAATATAATAAGATTTTTCAAGTTTTTTTTTTCTCTTATGCTAAACCATTAGTGAAAATGTCTATTTTGTAGTTGTGGCAAAATATGCTGTGCAAATATTTGCATATGATCATCACAAGACAAAAACTTGCCTCTCATTCAACTTTTAATTTAGAATAGTTTGAAGTGATAAAGATGATGAAAAGGACTAGGGAAAAAATATTAACATGAACCAGAAACCTGCTTCTATGGGAAGTTGCTGTCTATTTGGAATCTAATTCAGAAGATACTGAAGACCAGTGGGCAATTATTAACCTCTGAAATGTTATATTTTATTTTGGGACACTTTTAGGTAGAACAGTTGAGCAGGCCACTGAGTCAGTCTCTTCCCTACTTTACCTGCTCAAGCATCAGCTCTCTCAAGCGTGTGATCTTCTCTCCATCCTCTGGATGGTTCAAGATGTATTCTTTGACAAAGAATGCCTAAGCAGAATAAAATCACAAAGTAAAAACACTTTTTAAAACAAGTTTCTAGATTATATTTTCACTCCTTTCTACTGCAACAGAGGATAATAAATGTTAAATAATTATTCACAAATGCATTGGTGGACACTATGAGCAAATAAAATGTAGCCACTCTTGAATGGAATTTGCCAGTTTAATATCCAGAACAGATCCTGAATCAAATGTGGAAACCTGCAAATCAGAGTTGAAACCAAACACAGGTCACCTGAACTAAATGTGTCTTCCCCATTATTGTGACATAGCAGTTTCAAATAATTACAAAGAGTTAGATTTTCCTCTCTTTTGATACTAGGAGCTTCATTATCCCTTAAATATAAAGATCACTTAGGAATAGTGTGAAATCATATCCTATTACATGTATTGGAGCTGTGACATTATCTTCTTATTCACTCTCAATATAAACAACGTTTTAAAGAACTCACAGTGACACTGATGTCAAAAAGGCACACCTTTCACTTCAGGAGAATCTGACCAACATCTAGGCATGTTCATGAGTTTACATGACTTTCCAGTTGTACCAACGATCAAAGTCATTTTACCCACCAGCAATGGCCTGAACATAGCACTCCCTTGTTTGTTCATGATTGCATCTTTCTTAACATGGCAACTATCCTACCCTGCAAGGGGATTATATTGAGTTTACAACAATTCTTGATACTATTCTGTAAATAAAATGCTCAGCTGGTCATTTGAGATTTCTAGACCTTCTCAAAATGGCATTTGTCACCAAACGTGTCTATATGCATACCTATATGTACACATGGTTTTCTACCCATAGAGCTGAGAGGATAATAGTGGCTGCTCTGTGCTGTGTTTTCCTTTTGCACCTGTCTTAGCTTTTCCCTCACATACTTCTTACAAGGTTCTCCATCCAATTTCAGCTGTTAAAATCTTTGCTATGCAGAATCATTTGTAAATATGGGGAGCGGTGGAGCTGGAGATAAATAAACCCCTTCCTCTGATTCAAATCTAAAATTTCATGCTGTGACAACCCATAACTAGGAAGTGCTGAGACCCATCTAGAAAGCTGGTACTGTAATGAAAAAAAAAAAAAATTTCACATGGTACTTTCATTGCCTATATGTAGAATTATGAGAATTCATGTTTAAATTATTAAAAGGAGCCCTCTGATACTTGCTAAAATCCCAAATCCCAAACTTCTGCCATCTGATGTTTTTTTTTCCCTCAGCTACAAGCTTAATGTTCTTTCAATATCAGGCAGGTGGTGTCCCAGCGGTTTTGGGCTGGGATTTATACAGATCGGTAATGAGTCAGAGATATAAGAGTCTTAACTTCAAACAAAATCAACAGTACTTTAAAAAAATAATAAGAATTTGACTACATGCTTGGAACCAGTGGTCTCCTATTAATCATGAAAGTGCCGCTACTCTTCTAGCACATGTAAAGGAGCTAAAAGAAATGTAAGTTATAGTACAAATTACAGTTTGAGAGGTGTTAGTGGGCACAAAACAGAGTCTTTGTGCTTTTCTAACAGTGTTTAGAAAAATTTTAAAAATCAGTAATTCAGCCTACAGCCATTTTTTTAGCACACATGACAGTGCTGTATAATAACTACTACTTCTGAAGATTTTCCTAGAATCTGTTCCTGTATTGAAACCAGTGAAAAGTGTAGCTTTAACACATGTAATACTGGCCAAAGCGCTGAATAATTAGAGACAGCTGCTTTTTATCCCATGGGGAGGGGAGTGGAAAAAAAAAAAAAAAAAAAGGAAAGCGGGGGGAAGGGAAAGGGAAAATAAAAGGGAACGAAGAAGGCAGCGGCAGGCCAAAGGATGTTATTTGCTGGGTCTTACACTTCTTAAAGCTGGGAAGTTGCCTGAAGGGAAGGAGGATATCTGTAAAGGTATGGTCACACTTACCTCAAGACCATGTGCTCCAAGACTGAGTGAGTTTTGGGCTTTGTACAGGGCAGAAGGCAAAAGCAAATGAAACAGAAAGGCAGAGAAAAGCATTTACAGAGGAAAGGAAAAGGAGGAAGGTAGAAGGTAAGATGTGGCCAAACAGCAGGAAGACATCTAAAGGCTGAAAAAGGGACATGCAAAGAGAATGAGGGCAAAATAGAAAAAAACAAACAAACAAACAAACCAACCCCACCCAAATTTCACAACTATTGCCATCAGTTTTGCTGTTTACAAAGCAAATTGGTGAAAAGTCCTATTTTGGATATATAGCAAGAGAGAGAGGGAAAGGACAGAAGGGAATCAAAATATGAAAACTGTCTAGGAGATCAAGAATGGCAGCTAAGAACAACAACGAAAAAGGAAGAAGCTAGAACCTTTAATATGCTTGTGAAGAATGGAAAGCTATGCAGGGACACCGAGCTAGCTCTGACACCGCTAATTCAAACCAGACATAGCTCTGACATGACCGTATTTCTCAAGGGACTCCCTTCATGGCCTTTTACTATGTTAAACAGTTTTGTTGTTGTTGTTTAAAGGCAGCTGGGAAACATCAAAGAGAGTATTGCTTTGCTTTAGTCTCACGATTTTCATAACCTTGCTGTTCTGATGACAGATTCTAACACTACAGCAGACTCAATTTCTTATTTCTTGTAGTTTAATTTAGATGCATTCTTATAAAATTTAACACTCTTGAGTGAACACCAAATCTTGCAGCCTTTGAGACAAGTGGATAGAATATTATTCAACTTGACATTTTCAATGGAAACAGAACAACTAGCAGACAAGTATTTAATAAAGACTATTAGGAGAAAGAAGATGACAAAGCTGGGCTGAAAAAAAAAAAAAAAGTCCTTCCTTTCTTTTTACTGTGGTTTCAAAATTCCACAGAATTTTGTGGAAATACAGAATCCCAAACATATAAGTTTCTCCTAAGGTGATTCAGAGATGGTAATAATGAGGAACAACTTTTGGGAACAAATCCAGTTCTAGATATTTCTTAATTATATGTATTATTTCTTACTATTTTTTTTTTTTCAAGAAAATAGTTTTCTGTAAAAATTTAGAGAACAGAAAGAAGAAGAATCTAGAAGAACATGATTTTTCAAGATAATAAATTTCTTGTTAAGAATTTTATATGTATATACACACATATATATCTCTCTATATACCTATCTTCAAATTAGAATGTCAGCACACAAAAGTAAATTTGCTGGTCAGCTAGAAGCAGCTCCTGACCTAGAAGGGGAGTATGGAGGGAATATATTATAATAATATAGTTAAAATTAACTATTTCATTAAAAATCCCAAACAAACCATAAAAGAATGCAAGGTAATTGTGCATCAACTCATCACTGGAGTAAGTTCATGGGACTATCTGCAGCAAAATGATTGTTTCAATGAAGCTATACATATTTAATATCACCTCACCCAAAACTGCAATATAGGTATAATTAAAACTATTATTGATGTAGCACTTCCCGTCCTCAATTCATACAGAAGAGCTGCATCTGTACAGAGAAAGAATCAGTAAGAAACTGTCTTACGGCAAATTCTTAATAAACAGAAAATAAATTGCTTACCTCTTGGTATCTAGCAACTCCACCATTAACTGCTGCATCAATGACCCCATTTAGACACATTGTGAGGGGGTTAATATTTTGCATCTGTCGAGTTTGACACTGACTAATCAGTGTTCTCAGCTGCTGGTTTTTATTTTCTAAGACTTCAATAGCATTCTCAAGTGGACTCATTTCCACCTGAAAGAGGAGTAAGGAACATTGCGAACATACTTAATCTTTAGTTGAAAGATGAAATCTATCCAAGGTAATTTTTTATTTCTTAAAATAAAACAAAGTTATTCTATGTTCTAGTGTACTGGGGTAGAAAAAGTTCTTCTCACTTGGGCTATCCTCTTAGTGTACGCTCTGAGCACAGAGAGAATTAATTTTTTCACTTAATCAAGGACCAAAATAAACAAACGTCTCTCTCTTGTAGATTCATTATCTGACATTGCGAGATACTCAGCCCTTGCTGCAAAACACACATACTTCAGCCTGTGACGGAACTCAGAATTGAGGCCTACACTGTCATTGGTAAAGTTACTTAAATTGAGCTTGAAGTCAGAAGCTTCACCATGCTTAAGGGCACAGAGCAGAGCTTAAGTTTGGGCAAGCTAGTTTCCCCCCCCCAAAGTGAAGTCAACAACTAGGCTTTATGGATGAGGAGTTTGAATGAAAGCTTTGAGCTAAGTTGATAACCAAGATAAAGGCAGTCCTCGAGCAGGATGTGCCTGTCCTCTCTGGAGGGTGAGGAAGCTTTTCTTTCAAGTAGCATGAACTGAAGGAAAAGCAAAAAACTAAGCAATAGGAAGAGTACAGGCCCGCCGTTGCCATAATTTACCAAAACATACAAACACAAATCAGGGTCATGATCTAGTACGTGCCTAGGAAAAAAAAATATTACAGTTAACTTTTGGAAATGGTGACTATAGTGGTAACGTGATAGTAAACTTCATATTAGGTTTCATTAACTTAGTAAGGACTCAGTAGGAGGCAACCAACAAAATCTGTCATGTTGCACAATTTTTTTTTTATTTTTACTAAATTCCTTTTTTTTTTTTTTTACAGGAATTTACAGGAGAATATGAGGGCAGTGAACAAATGACATTTTATTGCTATTATAAAAGAAAAACACAATAGAGTTTTAAAGAAAATCAGTTGTACAATGGTACCCCTATATTTAATGGGACAATTTTAAGACTGGCTTTGACAGGAAGGAAAATAGTTACAGATGTTGTATTCCTGGGCTCAACAATTGACCAATTATTTAGAGATCTTTATATGAGAAGCACTCCTACAAATACATTTGAAATGTATTTAAGGATTTTCTAAGAACTGTAACAACAAGGAAGGAAAAGAAATTACAATGTGTCAGTAGCAGATTGCTGCATTAGACCCTATTCCTACAGGTTCTGCGTAGGCATGCTTCCCTGCCCATGCTGAGAACCCAGAACTTCAACAGAGCTCTGGGCAGAACAAAGTTATACCCACATGGCATTTATTATGGTACAGGAACTTGGAGAATGTTTACTTTTCAAGAATACTGAAAGATATGTTAAGTTAGAGATATTGTAAGCATTAAATGTTACATCATGGTGAGCTTTAAGAAAGTAATTTGCTAACATTAAATGTTGCTTTTGGCTCCCCATTACTGTTCTCATCTTTTTTACTCAACTTTTTAAATGCATCATAAGGTGGTTCTTAATAATACTTTTCAAGACAAGAGAAACCAGATACTCAAAATACTTTAAGTAACTTTGTTGTAGCTAGCTTTAAAACTTGCTCAAAGAAATTAGATATGAGTAATAAATCTTAAACCAGTTAATCAAATAACATATGGATAAGGAAGTAAACCAACCCACAATATGTATTGCAATCAGTCTCATACTCACTACTTCACGTTTTTCCACTTCAAACCAACGAGATATTCCAGGTAAACTCTGCACCAAGATCAGTGTGGTTCTCTCCACCCATAGACTCTACAATATACAAAACCAATTTATGTCCTGAATTTGCTTCCATATTTTTATCAATTATTCCTAGTTTTCTTTATGAATACCTTCGTTTAAGTAACAGTATACATTTAAAAAAGTATTAACATCCATCTTGCTACTGAAATGCCTAGAGCAGAAGCCCAGGACATTCACTTTTCTCCTTACTTTCTAGGACCTACTACTAAGCAGTAATTTCTGTGGATTCTTCGCTCTTAAAGATGGTATTATTCTCTAATATATATGTCCTGTAATCTCCAAAAGTCACTCACAACTAAATTAGCATTTCACTATTTCCTTTCTGAGATAACATCAGAGAAGAAGGAGAGTTTGGAAGCAGAACAACTTACAGATCACAGAGTGACCAGCTCTCCTCTGTGAAGTCCTACCTGAGATTCCACAATGCATGGCTGATTGGATACTCAAATGTACTACTGTTTAACACTTCATGCAAGAGGTTTGTAAAATGAGAAATCAACACGTAGGATAGCACTTAGACAAAATATATATAAGCTGTACTATAAAAATAACACCCTAAGCTGTAAATAGAGGACAATAGTGACTTAATTTAGCTAATTTATTAGCCTTACAGTTCTTTCCTCTAACTTTATACAAAAATTATTATGTGATAATTTTCTTTGTTTGTCTAAATACCAGAACATGTTCTGTGTCAGGATGAAAGTGTTTCTAGTGGGTCAGAATTAAAATTACACCAGAAGAATGTAAGAAGAATTTTCAGTGTGACATTTTTATTAGGTGGAACAGAAGTCATTTACATATTAGGGAAGGAACTGTTGCTCTTCCCTGAGACAATCTCTAAGTTCAGAGGTAATTTTTAGTCTTGATATCACAGAAATGGAACATTATGCTGCAGTTTAGTCAAAACTGTCTCTCCCTTGCTCTAGGGAGAGATAACTTTTGGCAATCCTATCCATACCTCAGATTACCTACTTAACAATGTTTTCCAATCTGCCTTATAAACTTCTCTGGAGGCTGCTCTGCTATCTCCAGTTCTGCCTTCTATATATCACTAATGCAAAAACAAATGGGTACTTTTTTCTCTTCTGTGCCCATATACAATGAGACCTTCCCATCTCCCATGTATTTTTCATATTATTTTAATTAAAATGAGAAGTGAAATAATAAAACCTGAGCTACCATCGCCTGTAGAGAATTTGTTATACTACACTCATTTGAATAACACAGTTGTAGATGATGTTTCAATAACACAACTATCGTTGATGTTACACATAAATCCATAGGTCTCAGTGGCTTGGGAAAGGACAGGATACTTTACCTTGAATTCATTTTCCTTGTCCTTGGTCCCTTTGTGAAATGGCCTGTCATATCGGAATCGCCAGATGTGATTTACTTTGTAAAAGCTCTTGATGTTATCGGGAATGCCGTCTCTCTGCAGGACTTCCTGGTTTTCTGGAATTGGCGTCACTGCATAAATCTGTAAATCTATATGTAAAAAGTTAAGGCTATCCCACTTCCTTCAAATTAGCAAAGCATATTGACTCCTGAAGCATGACAGAAGGAAAACTCTTCAAAACTCTGTATCATTAAACGCTTCTAGACTATTAATGGCTTGGAAAAGGAACTTAAGAGATTTTTTTGAATGGTCTGGGATTTCTTTGTACTGTCTTGTTGAAAATTTCATATTTATTTTGAAATAGAGCTACTTACATGGAACAGTACATGAGGTAAGGGGATTTAATTAAATATATTCGTATACATAATGCCATGGTAACATTATGTTGTATTGTAAGAACTTGAATTACTGTAACTTGAACTGCTACATCA
The DNA here is from genome assembly GCA_009806455.1 of Tetrax tetrax. Classification (NCBI taxonomy): domain Eukaryota; kingdom Metazoa; phylum Chordata; class Aves; order Otidiformes; family Otididae; genus Tetrax; species Tetrax tetrax. The sequence continues at coordinate 1,330,712 of WHYT01017894.1, forward strand.
TTATCACAGCGGTGATAGTTCTACAAGTATTTTTGGCTGAGGTAAGAATCTTACACAGGAATTTTTAAATAAAACTAACAATTGCACAAAAAAAAAAATCAAAACATAATAGCATGACCGGGACAAAGTGCAGGGGATTCTCACCTACCATTTATTTCAGTGGAAGCACTGAAATAAATTGAAATTTGCCGTAGGTGTACCTACATTTTTTAAAAGCACGAAAGACCTAACTGCAGTGTATGGGTTTGTGATTATGTGGATACACTGTGCTTCTGCCTGGAAGATGGTCTCATCTGGCTGATTAGCATGTTGCATAGCAATAGCATGTGGGAACTCATTCAACATTCGCTGCTGGAAGGCCTCCAGCCTTTCATAGTCATGTCCTCGGCAAACAAATTCCTTATTCTGAGCAGAGTAAGAAAAAAAAAAACAAGAACAAGTTATGTGAAAATAATTGGGTATCATTAGATAGATTCAAACACACACTTTTAAATATAGACTTAAATAAGAAACAAAAGACAAGGATGAAAATTAGAAATCTAGAAAGAACAGGTTAGTTAAAAGAAATAAATTTTACCGTATAAAATATGTTTTATTCAAAGGTCTGGAAAAATCAAATGATTATACTTTAAAGCTTTAATAAAAAATCTGAAAGGAGAAATTGTTCTTATTGGATTAAAGCATGTAACAAACATAACATATCGGATTGTGCAAAATATGTAACAAAAATGTAATGCAACAAACAGTTAAGACAATGAAGTGGGCTCCAGGTCCTATCCATGAGGAACTAGGAAACTCTGAACTTATACAATTCTGAAGAAAAACAATGCATAAGAAAATGGTAGAATGCATTCAGTTTGCCTTACCCTCTAAATCCTTATGAATTATCAGCCTCATAAATTAGAATTATCCAGTTTTTGCAATATGAAGTAAAAGAACACAGGTCCAACATAATTTCTTTTACCTGGATGCCCGCTATAAAGTTGCACCGTTATTTTCCTGAGATTATACAACATCAGAACAGATAGAACACACAACATAAATTAAACATGAGGTGCCTGGCTGTTGGAACTAGTCATTTACCATGGTGGTGCTGAGGGCTTTCTGTAGCTGTGGACAGCACTTTTTGTTTCGCTTCTGCTTGCACACACGTTTGAAATAAGGAAATATCTTAATCATTTTTATAAAAACACTCTTAAATTATTTTCCTTTTGAAATCTGCATCAGAAAACTCTAAAAAGTCACTACCAACGTATTCCTCTTGAAGCAGGCTTAGATAGAAACAGTTTTTGTCTTTACGGTATCTTGACAACGGGGGCAGGAAGTATTGGATTCTGAGAGCCTGGACTTTCATAGGAATTGCAACAAGAAATCAACTGCAACAGTGTTACTGTGCAACTACAAATTCAACTGTGAAAGCTTTATTCTGAAGCTTTATTCTTTATTCCTTCTATAGAAAACAGGACCAAGCTGTTTAAAAGAGTTACAAAATGCTTTGCCATAAAAAAATTAATTAAAATGTAGTAAGTTTTGAGGTGCTCCTTCTTGGTGCTGCAAGCATAAATCTGTACTATGAACATTTAACTTGGAAATGCATAAATGCTTCTTGGGCAGATGCATAAGCAGTTAAAGACCTACAGGTCTGAAAGTACTGCACTATTGTGCACCATTTTCCAGTACTTGTACTTCATCAGATGTATTTTTAGTAATCTAAACATTAAATGCATTCTAATTAACATTCTCCATTTGGTTTATACAGCTGTTATCTTCAGACGACTACTAGCTAATATCAAAAACTATGTGCCCATCACTCTTTTTGTGCACTGCTTCTAAAGGGAAGAGTTTCATGCTATATTTACCACTTGGAATGTGTCATTTTCCCCAGTACAAAGGCAAAGAAAAATTAGGATTTTCAGGCCTCCCCGATACAGAGGAGGTTTTTCATCGCTTGTTTGAATTACCATGGGAAGAGGAGCTTGGATTACAATTGCAGTGGCTCCACGAGAAAGATGGAATCTGTTCTCTTTCTAAGGTGACAGCCAGGGCAGCTAAACCACTGCAGACTGTGGAAGAGGGGAACAGACTAAACGCAACTAACATTTTCAAGGGCACTTCAGTAACTTCAGAATCCAAGACTAATGTTCAAATGTAACTTTATGTATCTTGTTGGCTTTAGTGCACTTATAATCAATGAAACAGCATGTTGAATTTCTAAGTCATTTTAAAAAAATGGAACTTGGGAACGTAATTACTTAAATGCTAAATTACTGATGTCCCGCTGCCAAGGGATACCTCTTCTGACAGTGTACTCAGTGATTGCCCGCAGAAGCGGAACAGGATAAATGGAGCAAACTACCATGAAAAGATTATGTTGGTTTGTGGAATAGAATAGATGTATGTTTTCCAACATAAACACGAATATTAAGTTTGTGGGACTCCGTACACTTAGTATTTCTTTTCCCATTAAGCAAACCTTTTCTTAACCGTCAAAATATGAGGATATTTCATCAGTTACCAGAAAGAATTCCCTGTTTCTCATAGGATAAGAACTTGCATGTGGCATGATCAAATTCTCACACAGAGAAAGTGATTATCAATGACAGCAGGAATTACTCCATTCTGTTTATTTTCAATTCACTTACTCTCAAGAAGAATGGGAACTTTTTCCCATAAAATCCAACTCTGAAAAATTCTGGCTCCAAACGCTGTTGATCCATAATTTTATCATACAAAGATGCTTCCATCATCTGGGTGAGATTGATAAGAAATGCAATTAGTCTTTTTTGAAAATTTATTTTTACCTTAACCTATCACAAAAGGGAAGCTCTTTCAGCACACTGCCCTGGAGTACTGGAATTGCAGTACACCTCTAAGCAACATTAAGGACATCTAGAAGTCCCCAAATACATCAGATTAAATCTTTATACCATTTAATGACCTGAAAGTTTCCAAGAATTTTTTAAAATTGCTATTAAATAGAAAGTTCCTGTAGTAAAGGGGTATAATATTAGATTAAAGCAAAATGTATAGTTCTTTAATGAAAAATGGAAGTAATAGAAACAGTTAGAAACATATGACCCAGTAATCTGCTAATTATCCAAAGACATGACATTAATGTGGTCAGTTCAGTCAGCAATGTCCAATTTCCATATTCAAAAGAGTTGTTTCCAAATCATACCAGAATCCAATGATATAAGTGTTTAATGTCAGTTCCTTTTAAAATTTCACAATAGCAATTAACGTTATTTTTGATCAATACATCCTGCTTTTATTTCACTCAAAACACTGACACAAAGGGATCTTAATGTCAAAGTCCCCTTTTTTTTTTTTCTGATTTCAGCAAAGCATTCTCTATTCCTAAGTTTTTAATACTGTGAAAAAACCCTGTGTTAGCTCTATTTTAGGTAATGCAGACAGCTGTTTAATGTCTGTATGATATCAATAGCTGCCTAGTTATATTGCTTTGAGAAATCCCCACACTGCCATTTTTGGATTAATATAGAAGGATATTTTCTAACTCAAACACAAAACACATCAAATACAATTAATTAAACATGCATAAACAAATTCACATGATGATAGTCAGTTTGCTTTTACTTATAGGATTCTGCCACTGGGCTATCTAAGTATACAAGGAATAAGCAGATCACAGGGAATACTGCCACATAGCTCTGTGTTGAGAATTTTGCGTAATGCTGTAAGCAGCTCTGGACTAAGTATACTTCAGTCAGTCCTAGCAGCAAGCATCCTACACACAGAGAAAATTTAAAAAGGAAGATGAATATAAAATTGAATCCATCAGAAGCAGACAATAAAAGGGAGGACTGAATAATCTTTAAATACAGTATCAGAAAGAATGAAGAAAGAAACAATGCTTAGAGTTCTAAAAAAAAATGAGAGAGAAAGCAGGAAGACTGCATCAGGAAAGATTCATTTTGGCTACATTATATTAAAAAGACAGTACTTTTAAGCTGTAAAAAAAAATTGCCAACGTGTACATTGCTTGTTGCAAGCTGTTTGCTTGCAATTACAATTGCAAAGATACATTACTGCTCTTAGCGAAGGACTGCATAAAGCACATTCCCTGGATAAACCGTAGGAAACAAATGAAAGGGAATTTGTAATATAATTTTTCTGCATAAGTAAGCACACAAATCGGGTGCTGTATAGGTACAAACATTGCAAGATCATTTATTTTTCCATTTGTATTCAAAAAGCTCACACTCCTTTTTTATAATCTTTATTGTAGAAAAAAACCCCACAAGCTAAAAAATAATGTTTGCAAACCAAACTTAAGGACCATTCCATGGCAAATTTAATTTTCTAACCCAAACTAAAAAGCTTTTGGATGTCTGACTGACGAAAAGTACCCAGGTACATTACCCTCATCTTGCTGAGGTTTCTGTAGTCATAGTAGCTCTCATACTGTTCTGCAATTTTCCTGCATAAGATAATGCCATTTTCCCAACACTGCAAACAAGTAAAAGATGTTCAGTAATTTCAAAGAAACTGTTTGACGATTCATAATTTATTAGTGTTCTGTTTTTCCTATACTAAGTCATACTTCCAGTAATTGAAAATACTTAAACATATTGCCCACCAGATAACTGCTGAGTAATACTGATGAATTCTTTGGAGGATCAAAGAAACTTATTGATGAAATGATTCTTACAGGACTATCACTGCACAAGACACGAGTCACTGCAAGAGTGATACACATCTCTAGTGATACTATGTATGAGATTGGTTCAACACAGTATGATTTGCACATTTTAAAACTGTATTCTTAACATATCACCCTTAATTTTTGTAGATTGGAAAATATTTCATTGCACCATACAATTTAAACTCTATAACCTGATTTCAGAATTTTCTGAAAAAAAAATTATGATCAACATCAGTTTGATTACATTTACAAAGCTTACATGGATATTATACTAGCCACACAAAGTTGCAATGAATTGCTTGTTTATGAGCAAGACAAATCGTCACACAAAGGATACATAAAATTTTAGACTACAGGATAATTACTCTCACTTAATTCAGAATCAATATTCTCAGTGATGACAATGAACTGTGATCCTCAAAATCCATTCCTTTTTAGAGATTCTGCAATTGCTATTCTAAAAGATACAATACGATTTAGAAGGCATAAACATAATCATGATAATCCAGACCCCTGAATTTGTTCCTCACTTGGTCACTAAGTGAAATTTCATAAGCTTTACATGGCTCTTTTTCACCATCTTTAAAATGGGGAGAAATTATACTATCTTTTATAAAGTGCTTTAACAGTTACAAAGTCAATTGCTACACAAGTGCAAATTATTCTCACATCTAAGCGTGGGATTTCTAGGATACAACCACAGGATTAGAAGAAACCTACTGTGTCGCTAACTGCTTAATCGGGCAGTGACAAACAATTCCCCTCTATGTGAGAAAAGACTGAAACCCTGGAAGTAATGTCTTAAAATGACTAGACTTTCAATTCCAGCTCCACTCTATAAAATAGGACTATTTTACCTTTCCTCTATCAAAGTTTTGAATGATGGTCAGATGGAGACACTCTTTACGTTGCCACTCTGTCTGCATGGGGTAGTTGAGAAATTCTCTCAGTGGCCGATCAGACCACTCCAACAGCTCATCGTACAGCAGGAGCGTGTAGGCTGCCTCTACAAGACAAATTATAGCACGGTACTTATGAACACCAAATAAATAAAACAGCTAAACAGAGTACACAGAAATGTGAACGCTCCTGATGAGATGCACCTTTTTAATGGGAAACTGATTTATTTCAAGTATAAGACAGATGGTAATGCTGGTTTTGGACAGAGCTACTATCTACAGCTATAATAACTTCAGCACACAGTTTTCACACACTGGGACAGTTTTCCTGGAGTCTGACAATACAGAAGGGACAGAGAAATTAAGAAACAATTTCCTGCTTAGCCCTTGTCTTCCCTGCTTCTTAGGAGAAACTCTCAATGGCTCTGCAATCTGAGCAAGAGAACAAGGCCTGGAGGATGAGGAACATCAATAAAGACAGAGGAAAGGAGGTAGATAGGACTATCAACACAGTCCAAACCAGATCAGAGCTAGAAGGGAAATGGAGAGGCAGATGTGTGCTTAACAGACTCCTTTATTTCTGTAACAGAAATAAATCCCTCACAGCTGAGCCTTAACACTCTACCATAACAAATAATTTAGAAATGCACACACAAAATATTTTTCTTAATTTTTAAATTTTATTTATTTTTACGTATGGAAGGATCAAATTTATTGTTGCTCTTTGGTCAGAGAGCTGTGTAGTAATCTCTAGATCATAGTTAGCAGAAGTTATCTGGGAACAGAAAAATTATTATTATTATTTTTGCTTTGATTTAAAGAACACTAAAATTAATATTAAATGAACCTCTCTCTTGCAAAGTGAGACTTTGGCCAATTATGAAATACCAGAATTACTACTGGTTATGACAATTCAACTGTGCATATGCATTATTGTTTTCCAAGTTAGTGTTCACAGTCTATTTTTCTACTCACAGGATGGCTTTGCATCAGTCAGTACAAATATGGGCCACGTTCTGGAGATGTACTGCACTGAAGAAAGAAGTTGCTGACTGAACTCATTTTATTGCAGGTTTTATAGATTGTATATAAGACAAAAACTAACTATAAATTACTAAAGTACTTTTTATGCTAAGGTAAGGTTTCCCCAGACACTCATACCCTACTTCTCCCTCTGCCATATGAATTCCCATAAGACAGGTGACTTAAACCAAACTGTACAACGTTTTTTCTAACAGTAGTGTTCCTCTTACGTGTCCAGCTTTAGAACCCATGGATGAAAAACCATCATTGCAGCAGATGTTTGTGGGAGAGCGTGCTTTGACTCCAAATCTAAAACGCTAAGCGTGGTGCAAAATAATGCCGCACTGCAACACATATGTGCAAGAGAGACGGCTGAAGTTGCAGAGACAATCTTAATTCTGGCATCACACAGCTTTCAGGCTGGTTGACTGGTAACATCCTTCGTCATAGTTTCAAGCTACAGTTTGGCACTCAAAATGCGCAGCACATTTATATACATTTAAAAAAAAAAATCCATTAACTTGATTACGACAAATCATTCAAAATCATAAGGCAGCAAAGGACAGCAGAGCATAAATACACATCAGGATATTTACTTCCTTTCTAACTTGGCATGCAAATCCTTCGTTTTAACAGATTTTTGTCTGCCATACCATTTCTTTTTTTAAGTTATCATAAATGAATATAGAAGGTTTCTAAAATGAGAATGCCTATAATCCACAAAAGGTCTGAAGAGTCTCTCTACCCAGCATCCAACGACAGCTGGCAGTGGCCAGGATAACAAATAACATACTGGTACCTTTGGGAAAGGTCTGCAACTATTGGCTCTGCACCAAAGCGGTAAGAAGAGATAAACAGGGTTGACTCACGATGTGGGAAATTCAATTTATACAGGAAAGATTAAAAAAACCTAAACATTCCCATGTTTTGATAGACACAAAGACTATCTTGTTACACTTCTCAGGTGACTGAGGGGACACAAGAGGGCACGAGGAACCAGTGCATTTATGTGCTTCAGCCTCGAGAGAGTTATATTTATAGCTGTAACTGAGTGCTGGGTAAAGAAAATTTGAAGCTATGTTTTATATTAAAAAAAAACCTTTTTTTTTTCAAAGGATTATTATAAACAGTCTTGTAAATCCAACTATGAAATGAGAGAAAAATTATTTTAAGGGCAAGCTCTCTTCATCCCTAGAATGAAACTATACAGTTAGTGAACTGATAGTGCAACATATAGGAATGTCACTGAAGGAGCAAACTTCTTTTCCTACTCCCATAGATCAGCTGATTGACAAAAGATCTGTGTGTTGTCACTGATTGATAAGGCAAGGCAATGGATTACATAAGACTGTTTTGTAGAGGAAAGACTGTCTCTATCTCAATCCTTCCTTAAGGCTCTAACAGGAAAAAAAAAAAATCAGTCTTAGAATTTACCATGGCAAAGAATGCAAAAATACATTAATAACAATTACACACGAAGTACAACAAAGTCCTGGAGATAATTTTTGAGCAAAATACTGTTTAAAATAAGAAAAGATGGCAAGCCTATTAAAAAAACTAGGTTCGTTTCACTGCTGAAGGTAAACTGGACACATATTAGCAGCCAATGTGTAAAGGGAACTCAACATTGCTTAAAAAGTTACTAAGATCTGTTATATAAAATCAGGAAACAAATCGTTTGGCACAAAAGCCAGCTGTGGCAAAGATACTGTTTGATAATCAAAACTCTCTTGTGACTCACTACTGCCAGGTCATATGAGGAAGTGAAAATCTCTTCTTAATACATCCTGCTATCTAGCCTACACTTTAAACCATGAACTGCAAAGGGACTGTGGAAATTCCAGACTAAGGATCTTTCCTATGGAAAAGATCCTATGGATCCTTTTCCTAGTAGTAAAGCATACGGAAATTTGCTTTGCCAGTAGGTACCTGTAGCCTGTTTACTAGTGATCCCCAGTCAACTAATCTGCTTTTAAGAAGGAAAAATTTCTGGAGAGATTCTGAGCACATGCAGTTGCAATTGCAAACACTGGGGAAATGAAGGAGGTATTATAAGGTCAGTTAAATATTTTGGCAACCAAAGATTGTTTAAAGAGATACTGATATTATCTTCTCCAGCAATTATTGATAGCATGTAGTTACCCAAGTGCACTTTATGTTGTACAAACAACCATGCACATCATCTTCTTATATCATTATTTAAAAGCCAGCCCTGACTCTAAATTTGCATTGAGAAATCTTGGACAATAGTACTGCAAATGTGGTATGTGAAGATTCAGAAAGACACGAGCAAAGTGCTGTACTTGCTACAGTTGTTACAGCTTTTAGAGTCTGTCTCATTGTTAGTAAGTGATACCGGTCTTCCTTTTTTTTTTTTTTAACTTAAAAGTTAAGGTTCTGAAACACAGTTGTGTAGAAACACCACACCAAACAGCTAACCAGCAGGATTACAAAAAAAAGTATATAGGCTCAGAAACTACCAAATGGACTCATAAAAACTTCCTCTAATCTTTACTCCTCTTGTGTGAAGAACGACCATATCACATATTTACTGATAGTGTGTATCAACAGTAGTCATTTACATTCAACATGGCACAGCAAGTAGGAGAGTTGTGAGGCTGAAAAAAAGGCCACATTTTGAGAGAGATGAATTGTGCAAGGGAATTCAGCTGTTGCCTGGGTTGGTATGTTCTGCACTGAGGATTTAGCTTTAGGTTTGCAAAAGGCTGCAAATCACGGACCAGTCCTAAACATCTTTTTCTAGTTTGTACTCAATTACCTGTGAAGTTTTGTGCTTTCAGATGTAGGTCATACAGCTTATGAATATAGCGAATATACATCTCTTCCTTGTTCAGTTCAGTCTTGTAAAAATTCTGCAATAAAAATGAATTTTGTAATGAAATGTAGTAGTTAATAAATATATGCTAGTGGTTATAAACTAATGTCTTCAAACATAATGCTTTAGAAATATGTGCATATATTTGAAAGTTTCACATATACAAAGTCATTACACAGAACTACCATAATACAGTAAGAAATAGTAAGTAGAATAGTAAATTTTCAGAGAACAAGTCAACATGCTCCTAATTTTTTTTAAATTTAAATTCTTACAGAACATAAGAGGAAGAACCTGACAGAAGTGAAATCTGATGGTTCTTTCTTCATAAATACTAATCCATCCAAAAAGTACACCCATATATCCTTACTTAGGCCATTCAACGTCTTGCTGAAAGCTGTATCTTTATTTTAAAATATTGACAGCGCTCTGAATTTTTGCATTCATATTTTAATAAAATATCTACTGCCTGATATGTCTACTCTTCCTTCTGTAGTAAGAAAATAACAGGAGGACTTTGGTAGCTTTACAAAGAACTATTCAAGTACTGTGAACAGCACAATCCTGAATGAAAAACATTATTTCTTCAGCCCTAACTGATGCTTAGAACAGGTAACTGATGCATAAATATTGCATTGCATGATTGAAATACACAAAGTTGCACTCTGAAGTGATATAAGGACAAAATTTCTAGAACTGCCTGAAGATCTCTGGTTGTATAACTGCTATTTGTTGTTACAAGTCTAAACTAATTATCACTGATGTGAAACTTACTCCAGAGGATCCAGAGGGTGAGGAGAGTAGGAAAAAAGTTCTATCTTTGCCTTTCATCTAAGTTATTGCTGCTAATGCAAACCTCTTCTGCATATTTCATAATGTGGCATAATTCCAGTTAATTTGATAACTTGGTTACCTTGGACAATTCTATTTTCTGGAAGAACAGCATATACCTCTATGGCAAAACAACGTAAAATTTCTTTTCACGCTAACCAGTCCTCTTATCTTTGGAAGTCAGAATACCTTCAAAGTAGTGGTGAAAAATGAAATACTGCTTCCTCCTCTGGACATCAAATAATTTTACCATCACGCATTCCTCTAATTACTTGTTGCATGAAACATTTTTTGATATTACAATCAGCTCACCCATCATATGGGCAAGCAAATATCTTAAAATTTGTGTGCTACTTCTGTAATTCAAATTTCCTTTTCAAAATTTAGTATTTGTTGTTTTTCTGGTGTGCAAATAGTACTAAAATTTGCCTGAGAACTATTAGGATATGAAATCCACCTTAGCCTGTACAAGTCATTGAAAATCCCATTAAAAAGCATTATAGTGTTTTGGGGTTTTTAAAGATTTTAATTTTCTTTTTGTGTAAATCTTGGATGATTTGCTAATAATAGTTTAAAAACTCCTTAGCGATAGGATGAAAATAATCCAGGTGCTTTACAGAATTCAGACCATGCCAGATACTCTGACAGAAAACCAGCTGCTCTACGACTACGTAGTAAACATCATCCCTATTTAGAGAGCACTATTTTCCTACTGAAGAAATCTTTTATTCTCTTATGTATAACCGCTACTTAGAATTGATACCAAATTGTTTCACTGACGTCAAAACCGCAGAATTACAAGTCAGCTTATTCTGTTTTTTTTTCCCTGTCTAAAAATATAGCTTTCCAAAACATTCACCATGAAAATGGAAACTTTCCAAGGTTAACGGAAGTCAACAAATTTGTCAGTGGAAACTGGTCTAGAACCAAAATGCATCTTGTAAACAAAAATGAAATCTTTTTCATACTACAAATTTGCACTGTTAGTTTGTTCTAATGATGGTAAGAGGAGGTTTTCAACAGCATTTCTTGTTCTTCTGTTGGGAAGCCTGCAGTTTTCAGAAGATATCCCATATTATATGTCAGAAGAACCAACTTGCATCAGTTATTGGAGAAGAATGGAAACAGGAGAAATGTTGTAAATTTTGTTAGATTTGGGGAAGGAGGAAAGGCTTGTTTGTTTCTATGAACTCAGAGACCAATTAAACTTAGAAAATACTTTGGTGAAGTTTATCCAGGAGGAAGAGATTGAAAACTGAATAAAGCAGTATTAGAGATCTCTCAGAGCCCAACTGTAAAATGCCAAGGAAGACTAACTCTCCATTGTATCAATTTCACCCTTAAAAAAAAAAATAGCGATCCTAAGTGCAGTATTATTTTGTCAACTTCCACTCAAATGCATCATTCAAATGTGTGGCGATATACTAGAAAATGCTCAACTGAAATAAAAAAAGAGGAAAGAAAAAGTATTATACAAACCAAAAGGCTAACAGTACAGCCAATCTTTTTGCCGTCCACTTCTCCCATTTTCATGCAGTCCCTAAAACAGAAGGTAATGAAAGTCAAAAGGAATTATGTTTATCCTCTTCTCGTGAAGCACACATCAGAAAACAGACATACTTGGCTCAGCAAGCTGACTGAAATGATGCAACCCAAAGGCATTTGGGTGAACAGCTGACCCACGTGTGTAAGGAATTTCATGCCTCCTTTTCTAGGACATAGAACACCTCAATCGTCAAGAATGTAGATGTTTTTTTTTTTTTTTTTTTCCAGCTCTATCACTGATTTGCTAGGTGACTGCTGGAGATCGTTTGGTTTCTTCATACCTTGTGCTCAAATCATGCCTGCAGAAGCCTGCATGGCTGCCAGAAAAGACAGTACCGCTGCCCTCCTGCTCTCAGGCATTTGTTCTCAGTCCTGCACTGCTGCCTGCACAAACCTCAGGAAGAGATACAGGTTAGGCAGCATCTTTCTGGGTTAGTTTTAGCCCACATCTGTCAGATCAGCAAAGTGCAGCACATACATTTGTGTTGGCACAAGGAAGAGGGTGATGTGAATGAGGGAATGAGCAGGGATGAGTCTGCTTTCTCCAGAGACAGTCTATATCTACATTGGTCATGGAATTACAGCATTAGCTCCTCCTCTGTGAAAAAAAAAAGAGAATGACACTGACTTCCTGTGTAAAATGGTCCAAGATTCACCAAATTTGCCTCACTATCACTTCATCATTAGTATCATTTATTGTTTGGGGAAGCAACAGATCTGACCCCCAAGCCAAAAGTTAAAATGGAACCACATAGTTTCATTATCACAAAGTGAAAAACAGTGTCAGTCTAACCATACTGGAGTAAAAAAAATAAGAGGCAGACATCACCATGCAGTCACTAAAAGAAATTTTAATGTAATTTTAAAACATTCTTGTATACATGAACTAAACCATCATCCCAAATACACTTGTACGTACCACCAGTATGCACAATTGTTTTTAAAGATTTTGGATTGAGAGCCCTGGAGGTTGTAATCCAACCAAACCCTGAACAGGAATAGCACTGCCAGGCTTCTGGAAATTAAGAGTTCAGCCTCTTTGTTGACAATGTAGCTTTCCTTTCAAACTATCAGTGAGGTTAGCGAGTAGAGTACCAGGTCTTACCATGTGTCCCCCATGGAATCAGGGGAAAAAACACATAAGCTCTACAAAGTGCTACAAATGATAGCAATAAAGAGGACTAAGCTGAAATCTGAAGTTTCTACATGGACGTCACAAGTGACTGAGAAAATCCCTCTTAATCTCCCACTCCTAAAAAGGGAGTATACATCTCTTATTTCTTTCTTCTTTGTTCATATAGTACAGTCAGATGTGAGCTTCTCACCCAGAGATCATATCTTTGTATACATACTTACTGTGCTGGCTGACACTACAGCTAAGCATGATTGACATAGTGATAAGAATTTTACATACTCTGTAAAACAACTGTCAGGTGATTAGTATTGAGCTCTGTGTCTTCAGACAGACTTGAGTCACTAACCTACTACCAGAAGTTCCCATATTCCTTGAAAGGAAACTCATGCAAGCCACGGGATTTTCATACTATGGGGAGGCTACTTGGTAGGTTTCCAGGCAGCTTGCCTCATTTTCCTGTTGACTAAGCAGCTGCAGATCCTGAGCATGTACACTTGATGTGTCCATGTGTGGCCACTGTTTGCACAAGATTACCACATTTGCCTCCTAATATTTTAAAGATGACAACCCTACTTATAAGTTGTTATAATCACTCACCTGTAGTCCAGTAACCTCTCCATGAGGCGAGTCACAGTGGCGATTAATGAAACGCCACTTTCCCTCCATGTTTCCCGCTCAATTTTCTTTAGCAGACTGGAAAAAAAAAAAGGCAGAACAATTTCATCGTTTATTTTTAACTGTCACTATGACAACCACTCTGCTTTTATCAGTACCTTAATACCTTAGCAACATCTTCGATAGTTAGGTTTTCTTTTACAAACACCCTCCCAAGAAGCACAATTTGCAAACGATGTCTTACCTAGGATAAGGACCAAAAAGTGGAATTCTAGTCCAGGAAGCATTGACAAAACAAATGATTTTTATATTAGCTGCATCAGGTTAAAATATAACAAATAGCTAATTTTCAGAATATATTAATATCCCAAAGACTTAACAGAACTCTTACATAAAATTTATATATTAATTTCATGCTGATATGTCAGAAAATGGGGACTTTAAAGATGTACCTAGAAAAGAATATTAACCAACTCAACATACCTTCTCAATCGGACCTCAACTTTAACAAAGATTTTTCCTCCTCTCCTCTAATATTTCAGTATGCATGAAATTTAAGAATGGGGAAGGGATTTTAATAAGGTGGTTCCCCCTCTTCACTTAACATTTCCTTCTGAGAATTATCATGCACATGAAAAATTCCATTAGCTTAAATTGTCATAAAATTCTTTATTAAAAACTGTTGTGTTGAGTTATTACACTAATGTAAATGCAGTTTATGCATTGAAGTGAAAAGATTTCAAAATGGTATTGTAAGTTGTAAGTAAAATTAATATTTCTTTCTGTTACAGGCCTCTGATTTTCACTGCTTAAGTTCATCAAATATTCATCATTTGGGCATAAATTTCCAACATTTTCTCTCTGAGAATGAACAAGGAAATATTTATCTACAGAGCTGTGTTACTTGTATGCTTTGGTGCAGGACAGCAGCTGGATAACATGTCCATGGAGATATTTTAGCAGTCTCCCTGAAAATACTCTCAGGTATGGTTTACACAGAAGTCTCTGAAAATTGCCACATCCATATACTCAGGGCTTGTTAGAGAGTTGTTAATAGCATCTCCAAACCTTCTGTCTGCAGTGGGCAAGCTGTCAGCTCCACTGACCATCATCTATACTGAGCATGTTCAGTCCCATAAAACTCCCACGTCCGAATTTCAGCAAACATATAACAGCGCCCAATAACTCCTACATGCCAACTGCACTAACTATAAGCTCCAGCTCTGTTCAGCTCCTTACAGCAGGATGTCACGGATGCAGTTCTCCAAACTAATTCGACCTAAGTGAAGCTGTGCTCTGCTGGAAGCAAGGAGGAAACGTTGATCTTCATTCTGCACCCCGGTATTGATCTTAGACTCCTCTTTAGGAGGCAATCAGATGCCTTTCCCTCACATTCAGAGACTGGCTACCTGTCATTGCTAGCAGAGACAGACAACAAGGCCATCCTTAACCAGAAGTGGCTGAAGCACTCATCTGGCATCTCTGCTTTGTATACAGAATCCACAAGCTAACTTAATTCGCTTTTAAACCCCTTATGTTCCTTTCAATACAAGCTTTTGTGTCTAACAAGAAATAAGAATGGAGCCTGTTACGTTATTAAGCACCAATTACTGCACTGATTTTTCCATTCTATTGCCTTTCAACTCAGTGTTATACAGGAACATTTCAACCTAAATTTATCAAAATAATTACCTACAGTTCCTGTAGAAAAACAGCAGAAGTCTGACTTCTCTTTTAAAACAGATGGTTTTCATCTGTATGACTTATGCATGTTCTTTATAAATGTGTTGGCATATTCATTATAAATATACAATTTCAACAAATGGGTTGTGTAGATACAAAGTACATATTCAAACTGACATCAGTGTCATCAGCTGAACAATTTTATGACTTGCCTTCTGATGCATGCCTCCCCCTCTCCACCATACATCTTTCCTTACAGTGCATAGAACAAACACTCAGAATGAAAGAGCTACTTAAATATATCCCTTGGCTTCCTTGTGGCTATATCTAGATAGAATTAAATTCCTATCACTTACAGGTCCCAAAGCATAGCCAAGATGCTATGTTCTACAAAGCACTAAGGGGGATAAACAACACAAAGAAACAATTAAAACACTTCTGCCTTATCCATGCTACTACAGCCTAACATCTGGGCTCACTTGAACAGTTGTGGGCTTGGGTTGGTTTGTCGGTTTTTTTTTAAATTTTAATCTTGGGTTCCAAGGAATAAGAGAGTGGAATGGGGACCCAGAGGATCAGAGCTCTCCAGGGATGAACACCAGGCTTAGCCATGTTCAGGCTAGCTCAATCATGTAGTAAGTGGATTTTACATGCCTAAGCCACGGAGTTAGTCAGGCCACTAACTCACAGGCATCTAATCCTAGAGGTGCCTTAAAACAACTGGATGTCTGTTTTGGAGCACAAAGCCCCCCAGGAACCTCACTATAGCCAGAGGTTTCCTCATCTAGACAGATGGGTTAAAGTCAAACTTTGCTGCAAAAGTTCAGAGATCAGTAAGAAGCTACCCAAGCCCCACAAAAATATCCAGAAGGGCTCTCAAAGACTCAGTCCAGATAGAGCCTAATGGACTGGGCAGTGCTGAATTCAGTTATGCAACTAGGGGAAGAAATTAAGAAGACTGAAGACAGCATGGGAGAGGTAGCAGTTATGACGTTTTATAGAATAGGCTCATGGCTTGAGTAATCACCCACAACCTGTCAGAGCTCAGTAATAAATAAAAGTCTGCTCTGCTTAAATGTCAGCTACTATCTCTTCCAAGAGAAGCTTCATCGGCAGGCCACCAGTGGAGCTCACTAGCCCTAGGTTTGTGCTTCAATAATGTGGCCATCTAACCTCCAAACCTGAAACGGCTTGTGTTAGGCCAAACTGGAATACAGTTACAGGAGTAACAAACTGGCAGGATCCACCGGATTCAGAACAAACAAGCTACTTGAGTATATCCCTTGGCTTCCAAGGATTTTGTTCTAACCACCAACTGTTTAATAAAGTAAAATAATTCTTTTCCCCGTGCTATTAACTCAGGAATTCAAATGCAGTGTTACAGTGTAAATGTAGATCATCATGTAAATGTAGGACATCATTCATACCACAATTACACTGAGTGGCAATTACAACATCTAGTTGTCATGATAGCAAAATGTTCACTACTCCATGCTTTGCAGCTCTCCAAATGACATCAGGAGCTAATCACTGAGTGGTCACATTCAAGTCCCTAGAAAGACATTGATTCAAAACAAACAGCGGTCATCTTCTCCTTACTTTCATTATGTCTTTTAATTTGATAAAGATCATTCCATTATAAGCAGTAAATTCTAAGCACATAATATTTTAGATATGTCCAAAGACGTTTATAATTTGTTCTTTAAAACAGAAGATGTTCAAAGGAAAGATGCAGTGTTTGTCTCTGGAAAACAAAGCAGTTAACATGGAAGTTGAGAGATCTAAATTTATTTTCCAACTCAGACAAAATAAACAAAAAGCAGGACAAAACCTGGAAGTGTCACACTCACTGCAGGTACTAGACTGTATCCAAAGTAGGTGTGTGCATTCCCTCAGCTCCTAACTGTTCAAAATCAATCATGCTGAATCTTCAGAAAGATCAGGTAATATCGCAGCATTTGCTTTCACTAAAGACTACAAAACCACTGCTTGCTGCAAAACTGTATTACTGTTTCCTTGGGTACATACCACAGCTCTGCCTAAACAAGTCTGCTTTCTTGCATTGTGTAAAGATAGTCTAATATTGCTTAGCTTAAATGACCCATAGAAGAAATTAAAAAAAAAAAAAAGACATCTGAAGCTAACTGAGCCTGTCCCTTGCATTCAGCTCCCTAAACTGTCCACCTGATTTTAATAATTTTCCTTCACATACCCTAGAACACTATATCATCCCCCATTTTAGATTAGGATCTTCTGCAAGCTTTCCTCTTGAGAGCTGTTAATGTATGGAGTCAAATCAAACTCAGATAAAAAACTAATGGTTAATACTAGGTAAATATTATTTTTTCTTCAGCTGGAAGTGAACTTGAGCAGTTATTCAGAAATTTCCCAAAGAGTTTAGTTTTAACTTCTGTTATATCAGAACAGAAACAGCAAGTATAGGGATGCTGTGAGACATTTTGCAATTCAAATTACTGTGACTATGTCTTCAGCATTCAGATTTATAAAAGATTCTCACCATTTTTCACTGTATCTTGTTTAACATCGGCCAGTTTAAATCTAACTCAAAATCATAAAAAAAATTAGGAACTGTATTTCTTATAGAATTTTAAGTTATTTCAGTGATAGACATCCTGATGTATTTTGCACATAAGAATGCATTTAGACTTCATTTTATAATTAGAGCTTTACCCTTAACTTAATTTTGAGGTTAGAATACTGTTTTATTGACATCTTATCTTTTATTATCTTTACTCAGAGTATGAAAAAATTCATGAATAATTACAAGAAAGTTCTGCTTTAGCATACTGTACTGCTGTTTGTCATTATTCATCCATTTCCATAATATTCTGTCTAATCTCTCCACTGACTTTTGCTTCTGTAAATGATAAATATCTAGGAACTCTATTTTTTCAAACTCAGTACAATTACAGATTACTATATGTTTGATATTCATAGACAGCAGGATCTGAATGTTTTTATTTAAGCAAAGATAACAGAGCTAAAAGTAATACTTAAAGAAGAATG
Organism: Tetrax tetrax; assembly: GCA_009806455.1. Classification (NCBI taxonomy): domain Eukaryota; kingdom Metazoa; phylum Chordata; class Aves; order Otidiformes; family Otididae; genus Tetrax; species Tetrax tetrax. Next base: position 1,348,972 of record WHYT01017894.1, read on the forward strand.
AATGGTTAAGAAGCCATACAAACAGAAAAAAACATCATGGCTTTAATAGTACTGAAGAATACACAGCTTGGACTCCTGAAAAGGAACAATTCCTCTCCTACTAACCACACAGAAATAAGTGAAATCTTCCACTTAGGTGAAACTGAGTTCTGAGGAACAACAGAGATGGACTTCAGTTAGTTATTTTGCACCTGTACACTGTGACAATCATTTATGTCAATCAATGGAAAAACTTATGGGCAATCTTAGGGACTAATTATTATCAGTTTTTCTTACTAGCTTTCAGTGATATGGCATTTATTAAAAGACACTAAAACTTTAACAACTAATTTATAAAAGAAAATAATAAGAAATAATCTTATCAGAATAAATAAAATTGTATACATCAATCAAGAAATCAACAAGTGACATTATACAGATGAGTACAAGTTTCTGGCAGTAGAAAATGACTTATTAAATAGCTTTTTGTTGAATTCTCATGCCTTGTTTTCAAAATGCTCTGTTTGAGCTCTACCTGCACCCTATGCAATTAAGAAGAATTTCTCGCTTCTCTCTTTTTAAAAATAGTAGGTAGAGAAATGTTCTGTGATATAACAGATTTAGCCTTTCCCAATTATACCTGTATGCAAGAAATACAGCCAGACTTTACAGATGCCATCAACACCACAAAATGTTTTATTCCTTGGATTTTCAGGGGGAAAAAAAGAAGAAAGAAAAAACAAGATTCACAACTGTTTTAAGCATTACTTCTCTACAATGACATTAGCATCTGGTACAACCAACCGAACTCGAGGAATTAGAGTAAGATAAACATATTACTCACATACTGTTGAAGAGCTCTCGGTACGTTTCGTCACCTTTACCTTCCGACATTAGGCTGTCCAGTTTGTCAATCAGTTTTGCTTCCACCTGCAACATATAAGTGTGGTGTAAACTGCTTCTTTCTCCTTTAATGAGATTAGAGAAAATTGAGGGAAGATTTGTTTTTATGTAAGGGACTTTACTAAATGCAGATCGTAGAATTGTTAGTCAATCATGTAAATCTGATGGTAAGTCACTTCATCTCTTTGAAGCTGTTATCATTCCCAAGGTTTGTGGGTTTTTCTTTTTTTTTTGGTGTGTGTGGTTTTTTTTTGTTTTTTTTTTTTTGAGGGAGGGAGCTAATTTAAATTGAGCAACGTGACTTTAAAACTACAGGCTGAGTAGCATTTGCTGCTGCTAAGGCAGCTATCTATTTATGGAGTCAGACAAAAAGCACACAGCCCAAATAAATTGCCTGAATTCTGACTGTAGGGCTGTAAACACAAGCCATTTTCTTAGACTTCAATAAAAATATCATATTTTCTGACCTGCAATCCACTTTCTATAAATTAATTGTTATAAATGTCTGTGCTGTGCAGAACACTTCGGGGTTCAGACTTTCTTTCCCAACCTTCCTTACCTGCTGCTGTATTTGGTTAGAAGTCCAATTTGATGGATTCACATATTAGCTACTAAAGAAACTTACAGAACATATCTAGTGACTAATGATTCCTTCAACGCGTATTTTTAAGTGTATTGATTATAAAAAATATAGAGGTGAGGCTACACTGTGTGTTAATATTTCAAACATCCTTTCTAACAGTAATATATTAGCAACCACAAATCTAGGGGAGGAACCAAGCTGTTGTCAAGATGTTTTATTAGAGAATAAATCCATTACAATTTAGATTTAAATCCAAGCTGAAAACACAGAGAAGCAGAACAAATGGATTTTTTCCTTCTCACTCCTTGTTAACATTTCTATGGTGATTTTTAACAATAAGCTTATATATTAATAGTGAAAAGCTACCTACTTACATCATACGCACTCCTCTGTTTTTAATTGTTTGTTTTGTGTTTCAGATACAGCTCCCACCCTAAGCATTATGATTGCCTGGAAGTAATACTTCTGCTTTCCTTCATTTGAAGCAGCAGGAAGGAGGGCACTGAGAAACGATTTGAAGCAGTCTGAAAGAACTGAGTGGGAGCTGCGGGAGCAGATGGCACACTTGGTTGTTCCTTCTTAGCCTGTTAAGAAGGTGTTTGAGCAGCAAGAAGACTTGGATCCTTACAGGAGAACATTCCTCAGAAGGACCATCTGATCTTTTTTCATACTAACCGGAAGGGAAGCTAGTTGAATCCTATCTAACCAGTACTGCTGTAAAACAGAGATTAAAAACCACCACAACAAAATCCGCGTTGGTGAAAACAACTCAGGTTTTGTTCTTCACTTCAGCAGGCCATGGATTTTATCCCTCATCCTACATTACTAAGATGATAGCATTAATTGGAGAATCTTACTACCCCTGCAGAGAGCAAAAAGGGAAAACCCTGGTCATCCCTCTCCAACAGGTATAATGTTGTGGCTACCTTCTCCACCCTGAACCACCAATGGTTGGGACCAACACTCTCTAAGTGCTTGAATTTCAGTTGTTTTATATACAGCTTCACACACAGTACCTGTTTAAAGCTGCCACTTCGCCTTTGCTCCCAGTCCATCATGTCATGGAAAATGGGAATCATTACATTCCTCAGGTCTGGCTGAGGGATCAAGGTCACTTCGAGGAAAGGGCCAATCAAAGCTGGAATGAAGTGAAGCTTGTGTTCCCCTAAAATGAAAATGAACATGAACTTGAATGTGAATTGGGTGTCCTGTGAGCTATCAATCCAAATACTATCTTTTGGCTTTCTTAAGCCCAAAAAGTGCAGAGAAAAGCTATAGGCAATAGAAGAATATAAGGCCAACATAATTTATCAGATTTTATTATGCAATACTGAGTTCAGAAGTGACAGTGGGTTATCTGTACCCCAGGTTAGTCTTTCAGAAGGAGAACAAAGGAGACAAAGCCCCTTCTAAGCATTTCATTTATTTTTCACAGGAATGGTTTGGTTTCTAAGCTCTACATACTTGTGTCTACAAAACAGGTAACTGTCTGGTCTTTCATGCTCACCAAAAAGAGGCAAGTACTTTGATTTTTACCTATCTTTAGTTTTGTGAGTACAGAAATGGAAGTACATGTTTTGACTGCAGGAAAGGGAAGATGTGACTTAGCTGTTCTCAAAACAACTCACTTTAAAATCAGTGCTAAAACATCTTCCATTAACTCCACATATTCTACTTAGCAGAAACTACAATACTAAGTTCTTGTCAGGAAAGCTAGAAATGCTTTTCTAGCTTAATAGTCAAGACTGACCATTCTTAATAGAAAAGACCGACCATTTAGTTTCAGTTATCCAAGCGTAAGACTTCTGATACTTTCAGAATAAGCGGATTATGAATCACGATGCACTAACTTTCCAAGCTGGAAATTAATTTTCACCCCAGCCTATCTCTGAATATTCCAGTGGGTAGTAACCTCTGTCTGCTGCTCTTTTTGGTGTTTGTGCAAAGGAAATCCAGAATTCCCTCTGCTGAAAACATCCTGGGATGCATATCCATATGAAAGCAAGGCGACTGTACAAGGATCAAGGTTTACGATGACTCCTACTGCTAAGAGAACTGTAAATGCTGACTAGCATAATACCAGTTGCATTAAATATCCTGGCTACAGTATTTAATTGGACACATCACCAGATGAACTCCGGTACCCCACAGAACTCTTCCTTATTGAAAGGCATCCTGATTCCCTCCTTGCTTGCATACTGGTTTTCTGTTCAGCACACAACAATGGGAGAGGGGAAATGGACACTAATGTCTTACCCTAGCAATGCAGGAAGGAGATGGGACCCAGGAGTAGATCCTAGATATGCCAGTTTAGAAATATCTATCATGTACCCAAAAAATTTAGAGGGATGCCATAGAGAGAGTAAGCAATAATAAATACTGTAAATAAGTAAAATATGCTACATAGAAAATGTTAACAAGATATTTATAAGCAAATATTTCTTATTTTGGACATTTTTCTTTCTAGTATAGGCCGATCAGACAGATCAGTTTTTTTACAACTACATATCTTGCTGGGGAAAAGATTTATAGAATTGAGATTATAGTATCTCAGTAATCACCAACGGTCTTCATATCTTTAATAAGCCCTTTAATGAAGTGAACTATTGAACTACTGAAATATAAAGATTACAAACATAGTGCCCAAATGTTCTACTCAGTTTTGATTTTCTTCCCAAACAACATTTAATTACATTTCTCTGAGGCTCATACTTCCAAAAAATTTACACAGTTATTGCTTATAAATATAAAAATGTTTCTAAGTTTATATCCAAGCATATATTTTTCTCTTGTTGTCCAATGTGTCATTCATACATCAGTCACTGATTTGTTTATGCTTTTATATTTTAGTGTGACTAGGACTTAGGGGAAGATTTCATGCAAATCTAGCATCTCAGGAGAGCTTCAGAATTAAGATATATGGCTGTTTCTTAAACTGTTTGGCAACAGAGCTATAATTGTGAACATATTTCCAGGCATAGTAATTCTGCCTAAAAAGAGCAGTACTTTCTTTTCTGATTTTCTCTGATGGGATTCCTTCAGTTGTCTTTGAAGAAATAGGGATAGGTGAGATACAGCATCAAAGCTTAGAAAGCTGAGTTTAGCTATAAAGGAGGAAACTACAGATGACTAGGGTTTTCCTAAACTTAAATAAAGACTTCATGTGAACTTAATTATCATCAACTCCTCTATTACTAGCAAGTGTATTTAACAGTCAAAGAAATAATAATTGGTTTTCATTTTGTGAGGTACTGACAATGTGCTTAATTACTTACCTAAATTTTGCCACATGCTGAAGATTTCACATCCCATTGTTACCCGCATGTCACCATATCTGCAATGTATTTATAAAAAAAAAAAAGCAAAACAGTGAAAGATCATATATAAAAATCAAGTTCATATGCCATTCTGTGTCGTTGTTAAATGAAATGTCTCTTTCATAGACTATAAAAAACTACTTCAAAAGTGATGACTTCTTCCAAGTTTTTGCTCTTTCCATTGTACCCAGCTAAAACTAGATTCCTAAACCCAGGTTTATTTGTAATATTGTCAAAAGTATCAGTTCTTTCTAAAGGCTATACATCAGTAATATAGCTGTGAACTAAAAGCTGGTTTTTTCAGTAATATGCTGCAGTTTTTTCTTTGAGAACAAATCGTTTCGCTCTAGCTTAAAGACATACAATTAATTCATACAGACAACAGCGCAGTACCTGGCAGAAACACCGGAACCAGTCTGAATCAACTTATGCATGAACTAGAAATTTGTGTTGGCGCTGCTACAACATGCCTATTTTTCTCCCAACATCTGAACCAACCTAGGCCCTTCTAAAAAGGCTGCTACCAGCCCTGCAGACCTATACAGAGGACCAGAACCAACTCTCGTCCTAGTCAGTGGATATATTGTTACTGTTATCTTTTGGTAGGCCTTTTTGCAACTTCCCATGTCTTGCATTTTGAGAACTGTTTGATCTGTTACAGTTTTCTAGAAGCTGACAGCAGTACTTACTTTTCTAAAACCTTTTTCTTCTTGGAAGGTGTGAACATCTCCAGTTGCAGACATAACTGGTTTATAAAAATGACAGCAAGAAAAAAGTAGGAATCCCATATCTACAATAAGCATATGGCATTTGGTTATTTTCTCAGCAGCACCATTTTATGAGCACTCAAGATGCAAATTTTCAAATCACATCACTAGTTTCAGTCTCAACTAATAAATCTGTCAAACTGTTTCTGACTAAATTTCTTTGCATCCAAATATACTTTTCACCAGCCCCAAAATGTTCAGCAGAAATACATCTATTTTACATAATCTATATCTCTTAAATGTAAAGGCTTCCGAGTTGCAGATAATTTTTTTTCATCCTTCCAAACCAGAAAACCATACCTTCTAAATCTGGAAACATTTTTTTTTGTATATTAAAATAGAAGATTACAAAAAGTTATGCCTTTAAGTCCAAAAACCAAAAAATTCTGACACCTGAAAAGGTATCACATAACAGAATTGTCTTTTTCTGGCCCATCCTACTTTATATTATTTGCAAGTCTCACTTGCTGCAGGCTTCACTGGACAAAACTGAAGCCAGGTTTTGTTAACATATTGCAAATATACAGATATTTAGTGCACATGCTTTATGAATCAGATGTTGAATCATCTACTTAAAGATAAATTTAAAGCTAAATAAAAAATAAATTGAAATATTAATTATTATAACCCAGTTATAGATGCTCCATGGCAGGAGGAAGGAAGAGATGTAGGAGGAGCCCTATTCCAGACACTGCAGTTCTCCAGCATAGTAATAACATTGCTAAGCAAGTCTAAGGAACATAGATGCCTTGTCTACAGGCAATTCTTTTATCAGCTTTAGCCTCTGAACTCATGGAACTTTGTAAGTGATAGAGTTCTTCACATCCAGTTATGTCAAGTAGATAAATCTGCATTCCCACCAATCTCTCCAACAGGAGTCTGGATTTTCAGAAAAGCATCCACAACTCTGCTGGAAGTCAACAGGAGCTCACTGTCTTCTCTAGGAAGGAAATTCTGCATTTTTTATGATGAAGCAATTGGACTAATGTCTCTTGGCTTGGCAGAATATTCATTCAGGTTTCCATGGGAATGGGTCTTTTTAAAAGACACATTCCTAGGTCTTCTCATGTGACTCCTAAAAGCATCATTCTGTAATTCACAGTTTATCATAGGTGCCATATCTCTCTATGTGAGGTACTCACTAACATCTTTTAACTTCATTCACCATGCAGTGTCATAGTTTTCTAATTTTAATTATGCAGCATGTCAATTGGTCCTGAGACAAATTACAGAAATGCAGACCCATATTTTTTATAAATTTGCATTGATTAAAAAATTGAATAATTTTCCTTTCTGTGATAATTCCAAAATAACAGAGAAATAATAAAATTAGTGTCTATAATCCAAAAAATTGCTGTGCAAAAATCCCGAGTAAGCAGCCTAACATAGAGACTGAAATAACAAAATGAAAAATAAGATGGAATTAAAAAAAACACAGCACTCTTGATTTTTAACACGGTACTGTATTTAAGAAAAAAAAATTTAATCTCTGAGTACTTGAAATTGCTGATTTAGTATACGTTCTAGCTGTTTAGATGCTGGAGCTAAGTTTAATGACAAACAACCAAGCCACGGGAGGATGTAGCAGCTATTGCATCTGTCTTATATTAAAAACAGTTACTCTACCTTGTAATCGAAGTTTTCATTTAAGAAGTTTTTACGAAGGGCATCCGAAAGGTACAAGACTGTAGTAATGATCACACTGGGAAGAAAAGAATAAAGACAGACAGTAGTTTTCATTACGTGGAAATTAGTATTTAATACTCAAGAGTCAACTTTCCAATGAAGAAATAGATGTAGCATGTACAGTGGCATTAAATACCAGATTTTAAACACATATGAATATCTGACCACTAACAGCACCTATTGACAGAAAACATGCACATTTAGGAAAAAAATCATAAATATAGGTGTGATGTAAGAATGTATGCTGAAAACAGATGTGTACAGAAGAATACAATTGATCAAAAAGCCATAGCATCATAGTATCATAGAATCTTTAAGGTTGGAAAAGACCTCCAAGATCATCAAGTCCAACCATTAACCTAAGATCACCACTCCTACTAAACTATGTCCCAAAGTGCCATGCCTACACGTTCTTTGAATTTACTGTATCCAACAGGTCAGTACATTTATGTTAAAACGGTGTTTTCTGAAGATGACTGGCTAATTTTCACATCAAGGAGACACTTCCATTCAGTGCATGTCTTCAGTAAATAAAATGAAATTACGAGTTTAAAGCTTTGCTTCTCTGTGTAAGTATCCAGCCAGAGGATTATTACTGTTCACAAACCATAAATTTTGTTCTGCAAATAATGCTGATATCAGATTTAACACATACTTTGTCCTACTAGCACTAATGTATACAGTTGGGCAAACTGCTTTCAACTTTCTCAGTACTGAAAATATGCACATATAGACTATAAATATATCTAGTAATTACCAATACAAAATATTAACAGCTCTATGGACAAAAAGTCTTTCTAATAACAACAGATAAATGCAAAATTGCATGAGCTGTGCGAGAAAGATCTGCTTCTAAAGATCTCTGTTCTGTATGTTGCACATGCCTATACATTGCCCTACATCGACACCTGCCTGAATTATATTAATCTATCTTAGACAAAAATATACAACCAAAATCCTTTCACAGTGGTTGTCACCAGAGGTCAATGACAGCCTTGTTTATCGCAGCAACGAAGTTTGGTAATCTACAGAAACAGAACATCCTTAAAGGTTATTTAAATATAATTCATTTCAATTATTCAACCCTAAAGCTAACCTCTGCAGCACTTGTGTCTATCAACATATTTAGTAAAACCAAAAATGCATATAAACCATTACATTTTTTTGAAAGCAGTCAGTAGTGGATGCTTATGGGAGGAAAAAAGATAAACAAAGACTGTTCTTTTTGCTGTTACACTCACATATTTTACAACAATCAGCTGTTTAAAGACCTTCTGAGAAAAAGGTTAAATCCACACATTTAATTTAATTATCACCTATCTACTATTAATATATCTAGTACTTCTCTGAACATGGTTCTTGACCTGTATGCTGTTACAATGCTGAAAATTGTTTCCCTTCCCATACTTTGGATTTCATTTTTTACTTTTTTTTTTTTTTTGCAATGCATTCAAGACAAAATACGTTTTATTAAATATAAAACCAGCAATATACATATTTCAAGGGCATAAGACTTTTCATCTTCACAACACTGAACCAACTCAACTAGGAGACAAACTATGTTTTTCTTCTGACACTTTTGACAGATTTCAAGTTTATATATACAAAATGGCTATGTATCATTTACCTTATTACTAGTTCAAATGTTTGCTTCCATTTCTCTACTTTTAAAATTACTGTTCCTGCCAAGCTTTACCTTCTGGGTTGATGTGTCACCTGTAAGAGCCACGTCTGAGACTGTTTTCAGAATACTGCTTGAGTCTCAAGTTTCATTCATTCCTAGTTCCATCGCTCAAATGTCATTTTCATGCACGTTATTTTCTCAACAATTATACTGTAGCTTGTCTATCCAAGTAGCATTCCACGTTTAGCACTCATCTGTATCGCTTATCCCACTTTTCCACCAACAGGGAGTTACACTGTGTGTACAGCACTCCCTGTTGCAGCATGGAAGACAAAGTGAAATGCTAATAAACTGTAATATAAGCAACCTAAGAATCAAGGCATGGATACGAAAAGAGTGCTGTCATTCTTGTTATTGTGCATGACTTAATTTGCAGCCCATATGTTTCACAAAATTGAAATAGTTTGCATATTTCAGGGGAACGTTCTGATAGAAAAGGTCAGTTCATCAGAACTATCACTATGTAAAATTTCAACCTAAATCCAAAGTAATAAATCTCTGAAAAATCATATGCAAGAGAAAATTCCACAAGACCTCAAGAACCGCAACCATATTGCCACGTTTACATTACATAGTTCTATTTATGTCTGAGCCAATTCCTGTCCTGTCACATTCTTTCCATGGCAGGTGAAACTGAAGAGAAAGATCTGCTTAAATTCTTATGAGAAGGTGATCAGAGTAGAAATCTTAAATGCAATTTTTAGATTTTTTTTTTTTTCCAGAATTTCCCTGGTATAACAGAATAACTGCAACACAGGTATTTCTTGCTACAGACAACATAGCTCAGCTTTCATTTATCTGGTAAGCCAAAGGTATGATGTGGATTAGTTGATAAAATGTGGGTCTGCAGAGGGAAAGTCTACATGTTGTAGAGAAACTTCAAAACATCAGACTGAACATAGAAAGATGAAGCCTTTGGTTTTGACCCACAATCTGTTATTCTGAATCCACAACAAACTAAAATCGGGTAGGACAGAAAACACTGCTAAGGTTGGGGTTTCTCTTTCCTCTTTTCCTACAAATAATATAGGTTTTATTAAAAAAAAAGAAAAAAAATGCATAAAACAGACAGCAGCTAGAGGACAGATGGACAGCTGTGTGATTCAGTACAACACTCGCATTCCAAGTTACTTCCCAGCCAATGATTTCAAAACAACAACAACATTTATTTAAAATCCATTTGAGTATCAAACTAGAAAACAGAGAGCTTGTGACAAGACTTGCTTTTCTTTCTCTTACCACCTGCCACAAATTTGTTCGCAATCACTGACTGTTTTACAGGAGAAAAACCTCTGCTTTTAGCTACTAAATTATTCTGGCCTCACACACAGAATGCTAACCCAAAGTCCAGTCAGGCTGTTTTTGACAGAGTGGCTTTTCCATGAAATTTTGACAGCAAACCTTTCTGCAACAGCCTGTTTGAAAAATCCAAAGCAGCCCCTAGAAGCTCCACAACTGGTTTACTGCCCGGACTGTGCTCTGGCAACCTGGCTTTTACCAGGACAGCCGATGGTAGAAAATGAAAGCTTTCTTTTTTCCTTTCTGATATTAGCTTCTGAAGCTAATATATAACATTAGCTTCTCATTCCATCCTTTGCTATTTCAGAGTGAAAACTTCCCAAGCACAGAGGTGTCTGAACAGAAAAAAAAAGTTTCTTTCATAGATTTTTTAAATAAATGAAATAAACCTAGAGTCACATTTATGTGTATATATCTATTGTTATATCTATATAAATCTATTCATACATGCACACCTATGTATGTATGGCTTTTTGCGACAGACTGAATGTCAGGTTCAGTTGTTAGCAACATTTTGTATTACATAAAAGCAAGAACGTTGTTAGCAACACTGTGTATTACATAAAAGCAAGAATTTTTGTTCGTTGTAGGAGTCTCAGACTCCCACACCATGAGAGCTAACATGATTATTCAAAGCACCCATAATGGTGAAAGTAATGCTAATATGATGTCTTCTTTTACTGTGTATTCCATTTAAGTTACTTTTAAAAATATAATAATGTCTTTCAGTCATTTTTGAATCAAATGACCAAAAGGATTCTCTGTTAAAAGTCCCTATGCCCAACTGTCAGCAGAAATAGTTGGAATTTTAGTATAAGCAACACACTATAGTAAATCTTGCTTTACAGATAAATTATTTTACTATAAATAATAATATTTATACATCCATTTGGTATGCTTATAAAATTCAAATTGAGAATGAATTGAGTACGATCTACCACCTCTACCATTCAACAAAATGCTGAAAGGATATACATAGTTAACCATACTGAGATCTATAAAATTAAAGCTTCTTGCATAACGAGAGCAGTGGAAAATTAGTTCATTGTTCAATAACACATAGGCACAGTATGTTATAAATATCAAACCTTTGCTCAGCAAGTAATAGAAACTCACTTTGCTCTCCAACAGCCGCCTCAGTTGTTAATGAAACATGACATACTTGCAGTTCAGCTGAGTCTGTTAAATGCTCTCAAAAAGATGCCAGTCAATTAAAGCATTAGATAAGTGATTCTTTCTGTAACCTTAGAGTAACTTAAGCAAGTGACCATTACACAGTGATTTCCAGTTGAGAGAGACATTATGAAGGTGTTATCCAGAACTTTCAATTTTAGTCTGGCATATTTTATTATAGAATTTTGGACTCCTTTCAGGCGCTAGGCAACTGATTCAGACATGTTCCCTATATTATGTGGTATTCATTTGCAGTTACAAATAGAAGCTTTACTTAGAGGGCCAGCAAGCTAGTTTACTACCTAGTTGATGCAGAAAGTAAGTCTATCCCTACAACGAAAGAAATTAAAACTATATTTTCCATAGTATATATAAAAACACAGTATATATAAAAACATATTTTGCCACTCAGTAGTAACATCCATGTTGGAAATATTAGATAACCATAAGCAACTATTTTGCTTTGCTGATTAGCTCACTACAAATATTACATGATTATGCAGTTTTAAACAGAGTTAATTTCTTTTGTTGCTCTCTCTTTTTTTTTGGCATATTGTTCTCCTTCCACCACAGAACACAACTTAAAAAATACCTGTTTCTCTGCCTTAGTGCTAAGTCTGCCTTTTTACATGTTACTTTATTTCTCAAATTTTAGAAGTCACTTGGTAGTTTTATAATGCTAGCCATTAATACTTTTTCATGTTGAGCATCTGGACATTCAGAATTACAGATCATGCATGTGTCATCATGAAGTATCTTAATTTCTGGATAGTTACAGATTTCTCTTGAGCTCACAGTGTCTTCTGGGTTGTTTTTTTTTACCCCAGACAGCATCCAAATATCAGATGCTACATAATTACTGAAAACAATGCAACAAGAAAGAAAAAAAAAAACAAACTAGAAGCCTGTGAATAGCAATATTTTTATATATAAATATTATATATTGAAAGAATTATGGCATTTTAAGACCTAAAAATCCTTCAGGTAATTGAAGTTCTGCATATATAAGAGAAAAAATTAATTTCTTTTTCCCCCTCAGGAAAAGCTTATTACCTGATTACATCCTTGCTAGGACTCATTTCTTCCCTAGGCTCAGACAGGCTAAATCTCTCTTCCTGTAAATACCAGACAGTTTGAATTTTTATACCACTCTAGGGACAGGGGAGAGAAAAGACAGTGCTGCTGGTGATGTGACAGCAGTGATGGGTGAAGCTCCCAAGACACACACTGCCTTCAGATTAGCTACCGTTTCTTGGGCTGAAGCCCAGACAGCTGAGAAGGTGGCCATCTGACCCCGGAAACATGACAGCCATTTTATTCCTGGGAAGCAGGAGTTAGAAAAGATCCAGACTGTTAATGCCTAACTTGATTATGCTCCTGAAAAGATGGGCTTGACCTTCTAGTTTTTCCTTTTAGACATGAATGGAGGTGCAAGGAGTTCAAGTTTTGTCTTCAGTCCTGAAGAGTCTCAGATCATTAGGATTGCTCTGGCTCATTGAGCAAAGCTCAGGGAGAATGGCTCACAGCCCCTTCTCTCTGTGGTGCAGGTAGTGCCCTAATTTCTCATCCTGCCTCTAGGCTCTTCCCTTTGCACTTAAAGACTTTGGGTTGGGACAGTTCTAGCAAAGCTACCGCTCTGTGGCTCTGTGATTTTGAACATCCTCAGGAAGCTGCAGGAAGGCAGCCACTGTGACGGCAGTGGGGAGCACAAGTGAAAGGAAAGAGCTCCTATTCAGAAACAGCTCCAGAAAAACTAGTGCTCTGCAGCTGAGAAGAGAACACAAGCGGATTTTCCTTTCTGCTGCCTCACAAAGGAACAGAAACTCAGCCATAGATATACAACATAGGAACAATGAGTCTTCAGTTCACATCATGCTTTTAAGTACACCTGGCCAACCCCCTGTTTCACAGCAAACAAACATTGCCTGCACAAAGGAATGAATGCCTAGCAAAGCAATTATTGAATGCTGAATTGGTAAAGATGTGTTTTCATCACATTTGCTGGCAGAAATGCTTATGGAACTGTGTGTTACCGGGTTCAGTTAGCTGATCTGACTGGCTTCTCATGGCCAATTCCCACCAGCAGTTACTGCCAACTTCTACCTATCTTCTTTGCTTGACAGAATTGGACATAGAGTCACCTCCTAGACATGGATTAAAAAAAAAAAATGATGTGTGATGCTAACTAAAATACTGGTGCAAGTAAATATTCCTTGATACTGAGAACTCAGTATCATCATCTTTAGCACATCTGAACACCACCAGCCTGAGGAACACGTGCCAAGGTCGTTCCTAAATCTTACTTTTGTATATGTCAGCTGTTGCAAAGCCATCTGCCAAGCCAGCTGTTTCTGGAATATATAACAATTTCTTAGATTATATATTTAGTCTAAAGTTCTTTTTTTTTTTTTCCTTTTTTCTTACGTTTCTCAATTTATTTCTTAAGCATGATTAACTGATGCAGGCTGGTATCAGCTTTATCTTCTTTAGTATCATACACAGAAACAAAGGATCATATCCATTCCTTGATTATTAAGTATTTTTTTCTGCAATTCACATTTGGCAAGATAGCAACACTAAGACAGGTACCAAAAATGAGCATAAAGTATTATTTTTTTCAAGTCATGACAAAGTTTAAACAAATACTATGATGCTTGCATATTTGCACACATACAGAACAAATATAGATCACGAACACAAGTTTTGCCAAATTTAATTGTAGCAGTAATGTTGTTACTAGTAGTCTGTACAGCACCATGAATTTAAATTCTCTTTGGAGCCAGCAGGCACAAAGCAGACTAAAAACCGATTTCCATTAGGCATTGCAATACGTACCATGAAAGTTTTAAGTCAGTCCTAAATTCTGGATTCTTATGTCTGCCCAGCACAACCCCACTCCTCTGCCGACACTGGTGTTATACTGTATAATTGTATTGACTGTTCAACTGCCTTATCTGACCTAAAGCTAAGCCTACAAAAACAGATAGCTGGTGACATTGGTGAAATAAAATCTAGTACTTTCAGACCTCTTGTAATGACTTCTCAGAAATGCTGGGAACTTGTTTCTGTAAAAATAAGGCTCAGGGACAGAAAGACTAGCTCAAAGGCAGGTTACCTCTCAAAGTATCACTAGGCAATGCCTAGAGCCCTACCTTACTGTCGCCTGTGCTATACCTCATTTCCTGATTTGTAATTTTTAATTTCTGATTTTTTTGACAAACACTAAATTAATAAACATGCAAAAACATTGTTAATGATATTACAGCAGATAATTTCTTCCTGAGAGCAAACAGTTCTTTACCAACTCAGCATTTCAACAAACAGATTTGAAATTAAGTTCTGTTGAGACTTGTCATTTGTTACGTGGAAAACAAAGCTGTTGATGCAAACACTCAAATGTTTGAGTTTCCAGTTTTATGTGCTTACTGAAATTCAGAATAGAAAGAGGTACAGGTTATATTATGAATTTGTCGTGTAAAATAAGTCAAAAGATTTTAAACATTAAATTAAAAAAATAAAAACTGCAGTCAGCATTATAATAGATATTTTGAATTTTTATTATATACATCATATAATTTTATTTATTTATACTGTGATCTCCGCATACTGCCCATATTTTTTATTAACATTAAAAATGCCTTACTTGTTTGCAACCAAACGCATCACCGTCCAGTCTTTAGGAAACATCTCTGGTCGTATTAGTATCCGAAATACGGTGAAAATCTGCAGCAGGAAATCCTTTGAAAGAAAAAGAAGCAGTCATATATTTTTGCTGCTTTAAAAAGAGTGATGAGCTTGAAAAATATTTTAATCAGAGAAAAAAATCATTATAGAAATAGGAGAAATGCATTTATTTTCAACATAAATATACCTCTGAATATTTTTTATTTTTTTGATTCCCCAAGAAAGCTTCAAATAGTGATTTAATACATTTTTCTTAAAAGGAGGAAAATAATTCAGTGTGCCATTTGATTGACAGCAATGCATAGGAGAAATGTCAAAGATACATTTGGTTTCCACCCATACACTTCCACAAATGTGATCCCAAGAACAATTTGCAAATCAAAAAAAGCACTTTACAAACACTACAGATTTCTGAATATCTCTTTAATCATGCCACGTTTTCATAACTTTCAAGATTTATTCTAAAAGTGGCATTATTTGGTGGGAAAGAGAAAGAGAGAGTTTAAGGACAGTTTTACCATTGGGTTTGCAAAGATCAGTGAATTCAACAGTGTTGCCCAGGCCCCTGGACTGTTATTGCAGCTGTCTGTCTGTATGCAAGTCACTCAATCATTCTACCTGATTTGCAGAATCCATAAAAACAGTGAACACATGCGAGCTTCTTTGAATGTAGAAAGCACTGCTTAAGAGTTTTTAGCATTATCATCTCCTATGTCATTTATCTCACTAATAAATAAGGGAATTAAACTTCTCATCACACGGTTTTGCACATTTTCTTTTCACAATTAAAACTAACAACAAGGGTAATATTTCTAACAGCCCATCTTGATTGTGTATGGTACTGTCAGTATTTTTTTAGTAAGCAAAATGGAGCTTTGACATCATGAAGAGCATGAAGCAAGTGATATCACACGCCTAATAGCATCAGCGTGGTACCCAACCTTGACATGTTTTGCATTGATTCTACCCACGCCACTTGTGAAGAGTTAGCCTGAAACACAGATGAGATGAAGATACAACCAAAGGATACCAAATCATTTTGAACACCAAAAGATATTCTCTAGTGCATCTACCAAAGTATAGATCACAGGCATTGCACAACAGATGTCTTTCACTGGAGAATCACTGTAAAGGGGGATGAATGCAGGCGCCTGGAAAGGCAGCTGAGATCCCTGCACCCACCCACCAGAGAAGATTACATAAACGCAACAACCTGTTTTCTGAGCAAGATGCCAAAAAATTCTCTGTTTTAAAGAGTATTAATGATACCCATTCCAGATAACATTGTGTTTGAATGCAGGTGACCAGCTTTACAGATAAACAAGTAGCTCTACGAGCATCACATTTATTCAGGACTGCTTTCCTATAGCTTTGCACCTTGTAGTTAAAATTTCAACACTTCTGCCTGCTCCTTTTTTTCTTTAGCAGTTACCTCCCTTCCCTGTGCTGTAATCCCTGTAGCTCTGTGCCATAATCCCAAGAATACAGCAATGCCTCGAAAGCTGCTGTATGTCACCTCACAATAACATCCCAAATTCTCTCATATCCCATTTTTATCCCGCCTGTTGTCCAGACACAATACATGTTGCTGCTGTTAGGGAGCTAACTGACTGACTGCTGAACTGAAGAGACCAAATGGCTGCTGTTGGGAAACCAAGCAATGGTTTAAGGATTTAAAACCCGAGGGCTGCATGAAGTGTAAACTTAGTGCCTTTGAGACCCGTGGGCCACTGCCAAAGCCTGCTGAAATTCATCAGCTTGTTCTAAAGTCTCTAAGAAAAGAATGACAGAGAGGAAGATCAGATGTACTTCATGTCTTTAGGTAAATAGGCTATAACCAGAATAAATCTTTTATTCCAAGCAAACTTTAAACCAAAGGAAATGCAGACCCTGGCATTAAAGTTTGACTCATTAACACCAGGCTAATTATTTCTAATTTTAACAGAAAAAAGAAAAAATTGTGTCATCAGTTTAGTGATAAGTGATATTAGATACCAACTGTGGATTTGAAAATCCTGAGCAAGAGTGAAGATCTCTTTGTTACAGTAACATGTTAAAAACATGTAAACAAAATGCAGTATAATTTAAAGCTGAAATATAATTGAAAGAAACAGATAACTGACAAAAAGCTTAAGAAAAACTAGTGAGTTGTATGATTTTCAAGACATGATCATTAAGTTTCTATTAAAAAAATAATCTGTATCTAACTTTTACTTTTCATGATTCATTTTTTGTATATTTTGTAGTACATTTCCACAGAAATCCATTGTAAGCATAACCAAATGGTATAACCAAGAAAATAACGCAAGTGTAAAATGCCAGTTGACTAGCCTGATACTTTGCCAATGGCAGAACTGCTCAATGCCAGTGATCACTCCCAAGGGACCCACATTCATGTAGCAATTCCAGAAAAAGTTTTAATCAGCATTACAATGCCTGGTGTTTTGCACAATGCAATTGCTCATTTTTGTTCCATGGTTCAAACACCACAAGACATTACTATGAAGTACCATTCATAGAAGATCAATTTTGTAACTATATTTTGAACTGTTTCCTTTGCACTAAACTATTGTCTTTCATAGTTGTATCTGCTCTGCTGAACTTATCATAACGATTTAGTAACAGATTTTAACATTTAAAAAACATTTTTGCCGGCAGTATAAGTGAACTAACATTTGGTTGGTTGAGTACAGATATAATTAATGTTTCATATGCCTTCTATCTTAAGAGATAGCAAAGGAGTAATTATGCCCTTTTATGTACTTTAAATACCATCTCTTAATATTCCTACCTAGTGTACCTAAACTCTTGTACTATCCTACACCACCTAAATAACATCGCAATATCACAGTTCAGTTTCATCTAGCAGCAATATTTGTTTGATGAAACTACCGAACTGTGATTAAGTGAGAAGGATGGCCTTCTGAAAGACTGAAAACCATCTATTCATTCAATCAAAACTTGCCTTGGATTTTCATTCACATTTCCTTGTATGCAGGTAAAATTATCTGTAAAGCAGGTCAGACTCTTCACTGGATCTCTCAGGGTACATCTACATTAACATTTTAGTTTGGGCCAATAGTTTACTTTGAAGCTAAATGCTTGATCATCCATTGCTTTGCTTTGCACTGCAGTTACTGAGCTACTTGGTATCAAGTCTTTGTAGAGCATCCTAGAACATTTTTGCAGAGTGCCACGGTGCCCGTATGAAAGAGAACGGTTTGATGGAGAGTTGTCTCTGCCCATGTAACTCACCCATCCTTTGGCCAACTCCTTTCCCAGATCATCTTTCCTTCACTGCTTCCTAGGTCTATATTAGAAGACACCCAAATATTTGTTTTAGAGCTATCCTTCTGCCCCAGCACTCACCCCTTCAGAAGTCCCATACATGAGCGGATGTCCCCGCACAGCAGGGGAAGGATGGTGGCTAGAACTGAGCTTCTCCACCAGAGGCATTCCCCATGCCTACAGACCTCACACAGCCTGTGTCCAGGAGGTCATTAGAGAAAAGAAAAGTGGAATAAATAGCCCTAGGTGGTAGCGTTCAGCACCCACCTTACCCCGCTCAGGCTCCTTTTGCTGGAAGAGAGGGATCAGAGAACTAGTAAGGTTTACACCCACTCCCATGAAATATTATATTTTCCTCCATCAGATCTCTCCTGTAGGTCTATTCTGTCACACTATCACTAGGGGTACACTGCCAATGAATAAAAATAGGCCTTCTGGCAGGTGCTTATTTGTTTCTTTTGTTGTCTTTTAATTTATTAATCAAAAAACCCATACGTATCAACCAAAATCACCTTTCTGTGGTCAAAGCTCCATTGTGCTAACACATACTGTTTTTCTCATTCACTTTCCCACTTCTCCTATTTATAACTTCCACTGTTACCTTTCATCATAAATTATATCCGAGCTTTTTTGTGGCAGTAAATATCCGCCTACAAGGCTGTCTCTGCTCTATAAATTGTTATAAAATATATTTACTGGAAGAAGATGGTATTTTGTGGTAAGCAAAAGTAGCATATCTTTAAAATAATATTGAAAGATAAAAGGAAACATTTAAAATTACTGCCTCATTAAATTCAATGTTTCAAAAAGTGAGTGAAGTATGGTCTCTGGTGCTACCACTCAGCCGTGAATCCCCTGTCATTTCTTTCTTACTTCATTTGCATGTTTTCAAATATAAAATGCTTTTTCTGTCTTCTGCTTTGTGTGGAACAAACCTGACTCACCTGAAGAACTGATTAAAGTAAAAATAGTCACCATGTCAATTACTTAAACTAAATATATTTACAAAATAGAGGAAATACCAATAAACAAGCACTGGATTAAAGTGCATCACTCAGATGCATGTCATATAAAAATGTGTAGATATCATTCCTTCAAAGCCTCCATTTTGCTATACTGTGATTAACAAGCTGGAAACAGCCTTTAATAATTTTGGTATAGACTGTTATAAAAAAATAAAGAATAAGAACTGCAAGTATATTTTGACAGAATGAATGACAACCTTCATACCCTTTTTACAAGTACTTGCATGAGTGAATTTTTGTTTGGAGAAGTGGTTTGGTGGGAGTATTTTTTTAATAGTATCACAAATGCTGTGTAAACATGTATTGGTGCAAGCACTTGACATAGTCACCTTGAGAATTAGTCCAGAAGAAAGAAGAAATACCTTGTGATATCAGTGCCTAATCTTTCAATATAGATGGTTAATTATAAACAGAGGTATGCATAGCCAAAAAGCACAGCAGATAGTGCTACAAAGGCCTGGGTTACACTCAGGTAAGTCCCTTGGAAACCCCGTGTCAGATTTGTAACTTAGGAAAGACCTAATCCACTTTGACATCACTGACCAGGGGACAAAAAGAGGATTAAAAAAAATAGAGCAGGCTGATGGTAGTTACCACTGAAGCTTAAATCCTAAAGTACATACTAGCCATAAGATTAACCATGGCTACTATTTCAACTTCTCAAAACACCTCACACACACACACACACAAAAAGTCTTCTCACAAATACTTGCACCTTCTGAATCTTCATTACTCATACTGATATAATTTCCTAAGAAGCATATATTAAGGCAGTATGAAATACCAAGGAAGTTACACACTTCACAAACAAAGCACAAAAATACAGGAGGCAAGTGGCAAGATGGTTGAGACGGCCTAGATCATACGCAATCACTTCATGATCAACAGCAGTGTCAGCCTCACACACTACCTCTCGTCTTCCCCTCTTGCGCTCAGTTATAAATGTTTCAGTGATATGTGATATTTTGAAGTGAAGGAAAAAAAAATCAATATATTATATTATTTAAGATAAGAAGAGAAGGAATACTGCATTAATTATCATCAACCTACTGCCACTGAATCACTGGTGAAGCTGTTGCCGATTTGATGAGATCTGAATGGGAATAACAAACTCCGGACTTGAGTTCTTAAGACCTCTATTTTGATAGCTGATGGCACTGCCTACAGCTGCTTTCCATATGTCTCTGCATAATAGTAGGATATGTGCATGGGGAGGAATATAAATGTGTCAAATCAAACACCATTCAAGCATTAATTCTAGAAACTTTTCACGTTCTAAAAGCAAGAAAGTCTGAATAAACTCAACACTGTATTTCATCGATACAAACTGAAATCAAGATTGAAACCTCTAGGAAATATAAAAATCTAAACCTAGGAACACAGACCTCTTAGAACTGAAACAGAAGTGTAAATATTTTCAGTAAAAATGCCTACTTCCACAATATATACTAAAAATTGCCTAAGGAAAGCACTTATGCTAGGTGAAAACAGATGCTGTAATAGTAGTATAAAAATCATCCACTCTATATAACTCCTAGGCAGTACTCTGGATTCACAACAGTTATCTTCTCAGCAGCATTTTCTATCTTCAGGCTCAATATGACCATCTCACTACAAAGAAAAGGCACTCACAAATGGTATGCTCTCTTCAGAACAGCTCTAAACAGACATCAGGAATTTGAGGAAATTTGAAATTGCACCATGACTAGACTCCCCTTTTCAGGGCAGTACTTAAATGGAGTGCATTTAGATACTGAAGTGTTTCATCAAAGCACAAAAATAACTTAAAGAGAGATAAATGAAAAAGAGAAATAAAGAAAGACCTGAAAATTGTAAAGACAGTTCTGTTACATACCCTCAGATCTTCCTTTGTGCTGAAGCTATCAAGAAGCTGTTGATAATGTCTATCAGTCATTTGTCGCAAGAGTGACAACAAACAGGAGACAAATTCCCCCTGTTCAGATAAGGTAAGAATAGAAATATTACAAATTATAATGTCTTCTGTAATTGAGCTTAAACTGTCATATTATAAACATTTTAAAATAATTAACAAATGCAAGGGAAATTAATCTACATTTAGGCTTAGACTCCACATCTTGTGAAAATATGTTAATTTAGCTGTGAGCTTCCTTCCCATTTAAATAATTATTTTTCCCCAAATGTAGTTTACTTAGCAAAATCTCTCTGAAATAATTTCCAGAAGAGCTAAACCCAGTAAAACTTTGACTTGTGATTTGCTTCCCTTGTATCTGTTTATAAATAGATTATTTAGACTGCTAAAATTACAACCTCTTAGTCAACTCAGTTTTGAAAGAAATATAGACAAAAATATTTTGCAATTATTCTAGGAAGAAAGATTTTTTTTTTCATTAAGGGAATTAATGGAGTTAGCTGGGGATTTTTCAAAACTTTCTTTTCATCATAAAACCAGTATTTGTCAAAAAAGAAAACTCCTTTATAGGACCACTGAACAAATTTTGAAAATGTTTTGATCAGAATTAGGGCAAGACCACTCTCTCCCATCGTGCTTACTCCTGGATTCACGCTCCACCATGGCCCAGACTCCAGAAAAGGGATGCTCTGGGGGGCAGCTGAGGGACTTACTGGACTGCTACACAGATTCCCCGCTGGCCTCTACTGATGCACATTCACCAGGCTGTCCTTCAGACAGGACAGCCTCTCCCTTTCCTGTCCGCTTGCTCACTTTTGAACTGCGAAGAAACGCTGAATGGTATCAGTCTTGTCCAACTGCAGAATGGATGGGGACAAGAAATAGCGAAAGCTCTGGATTGCATCCCAGTGCTTCAAAAGAACAATTCTGAAACCTTACAAGCTTGTTAAAAAGGGGGAAATACACTGCCGGCCTGTATCTACCAGGAATGAGGAACGAGACTGGGAGAACAGACAGGTATGATAACAGTACTTTAAAATGGTGTCTTTCATTAGTTTGTCAAGTCAAATTTTGGGAAGGTTTTTCCCTGTCTTTCATTAAAAACAGAAAATAAGACTAAAAAAGGAATACGTTTTCACAGAAGTGGCTGTTCTGGATTTTACACTGGAAGGCCTAATTCACTTGTCATTATACCTTGTATACTTGGCAGTGTGTGATGCGTTGCTTTCACTGGCAACATCGTGATAAAACAATAATTAGCTTGCCCATAACGAGATTCTACGCTGAAGTAATGATCCCAAATTAATTACCTCCCTGTAAAAGCATTGGTTTTTACAGTGAATATAGCATTCTCAAAACAATATCCTAAGGCTACAAAGTTTCTTAATCTTCATGCTCCGGGCACAACCAACAAGGTTACAGCTGCTATCTTGTAAGCATCAGAAAATTTATTTCCAACCGTATCAGATTTTCTTCAGAAAACAAAAAGACTTTGGTCTTTTACGATTATTTTCTAATATTTTCAATTTTGTTATATCTAACCTGAACATGATTTTATCATGCCATTTAGTACAATGTACGTTCAATTAAATAGGCATAATTTTTGGAGACTTTTATTCCAGTTATAAAATCTGAGACCACTCAGATTTGCCTAATTAGCCAAAAATAAGTAGAGTAAATACATAAAGGTGTAAGCTTAGCTGATTGCTAGCTTGAGTGACAAAATTTGAATATGAACCTTTTGAATACTTTCCTTCTTGCTTAAGCATTTTCAGCAGTCCTTTCTAGTCACCTTCCTCCTATGTTCTCACATTTACTTTGACTTACAGTAGTGTATTAAAAATCACAGTCTGTTACAGAAAGCTGTACTATTATAGTTGACAGACATTAGCTATAAAAGGGTACCAGCTTTAGCCAATTGTTAACTGACTTCTAAATTTGAGCTTTTAATTCAAATGTAAGTAGCTGAAAAGGCAACTGGTTTTAAAAATAACAATGAACATTCAGCCGCATTTGTTGAACTCAACACAAAAATGTATCTTGTAAGATTTGTGCCAGCGTTAGCTGCGGACTAACTAGTCAGGGTACGAGTGAATCATGCACAAAAGCAAACTCCACATAATAACCTAACATTTAGGATCCAATTCCAGTGTCATAAGTCAAGTCAAACAGTATATCCAATTCACTCGGGTAGAATCCCAAAGTAATTTTTTGTGTCTTATTTAAGGAGCCCAACTATTAAAATACATGGAGCTCACAATTAAATTGCAATTCATTTAGATTCTGAGGGACTGAACTTCCAAGATCTGAAATCAATAAAGGTTCACTTTAATTGGATTGCTTTCTGCTAACTCTTTATATGTAAATGCATTTTTCTTAAGGAAATCCAAGGGTCTAAATCACTGACATCATAAAGGAGAAGTTTCACATTCACCTTGCGTTAGGTTCAATGCTCGTGCATGCAACATCTGTAACACTGACACCCTGAAGAAACGTCGTCTTTGTATTCAGTTTAAAGCATCACATCTATCTCGCAGGTTACCCTCTAAAAGATTCCTCACTGCAAACTGAAAAGGTACCAAAGTACCAAAACTACTGGAGATGAAAGAACGAGTGCAGTCATGGCAGCACACAGCCTGACACTACCTGATTGTATGCTGCTGCTTTGCGCAGAGAAACACTGACACGTGGGCCTAGAATACACTGAGATGGGTTTGGGGCCACTTCCACAAGTCAGGCTATACCTGATGAAAAAGTATGACGGAATTTTATCCAGTGTACTGCCACGATACATCTCACAAAGAATATTTTATGATACATGCAGCTCAAAATAATGATAACAAATTGGAACAGATTCTGCTGCTGTACTCACATTGAGTACTTTATCATACTCGCTCTACAAATAGTTCCAAGAATCTGGCTCCATGTGTTGCCATAATCCCATACTGCATGATGTTTTACATAAATGTATATAATTGCCTTATGCTGTGCTGTGAGTCACTTCCACATTAAGTATTCTTTGAGATGCCTGTGGTGACAATGACATGGCTTTTCTGATGCATAAAAAGAAAATTTTGCAACTTGAAAGCACTTTCAGAGCCTAATTTTTTGATGGTGTGAAAGAATTAGGCTGTCATAGTGTTTTATGAAAACTTAATCTGCAAGCAAGCGGATATCTCAGAAAAAACCAATAAGCTCAGAGCTTTGCTACACTAACAGTCTAATACTACAACCCTTAGTTCAGCTGAGATTTTCTTGTGATGGCCTGATATGCCACATGGAGTACATTTGTAATTTTGTAATTTAAAGAAAAAAATCCCAAACTCTTAGATGTATAGTCCTGCTGAATCACAGTGATTAAAGCACGGTGTATCTTACAACAGAGCTTTGTCGGCTTCATAAAACACTTCATATAACATTTGTTCTCTGTGGGATGAAGTAAAACAAACAAACAAAAACCTCAACAACACATTTCTTCCACAGCTATTAAATGCTTTTTGAAATGTTTGATCTCAGAGGAAATTCTTGTCTGAAAAGGAACCATCTATTCATCAAAAACTTACAGTGTAAAAATTGGGCAATTAATTAATTAAGCATATAATGAGATATGCACACACAGCATACTGCGTTCTCTGCACAAAGTGCTACCCCTCATCTCATATTGGAGTTAACAATATATTAGAATTGATTTGCCCTTCAAAGCAAACTGGAATCTTGCTGAAAACAAAGCAAAATAACACTTCATTTTGTTCTGTCGAAGCTCATCATCGGCTTTCCTTTAAAAGTCTGCATTTCAGCCTTCCAATTTGCATGAGTTGTTATAGCAGATTGACCAAAATATCATTTGCTAATCTTCTAAATCCATCCTCTTTGCTTTACTTCATGTGATAGAAATGAAGCTCAAATGCTCAGCCCAGAGATCAACAAATTGTCTTTCAATTAATAAATTTGGATTTGTACAAGTTAGAACCCCAGATCCTGCAGGCATTTTAGAGATGTTTCATCATGTAAGAATGTATGCATTTTAGGAAGTAAAATGTTATTGACTAATACTCTTCCCATTTTCAAGAATCCAAAATTAATGAGAGTTTCAGAAAGCTATTAAATCTGTCAACAAACGAAACATAATGAAATAATTATTGACCTGAAACGATTTCAAAAGAAATTTTATGCTTTGGGGTTCTTTTGTCACAATTTATAAATAAATGTTATGAGAAAAAAAAACCCCACTATTTCCACTGAAAAACCAATAAAATGCAAGAAAAGTTATCTTTGTTCTCCTAATTCTGTTTTATATACCAAATCTTAACACTGTGAATTACAATATAAAAACATTACTGTTACAAATCTAGCAGTCCAACCAGTGACAGCTGTGAGCTATTTCATAAGAAACTTACAGTGACATCTTGAAACTGGAGGCGCATAGCAGAGCCTGATGGCTGTGGTCGGCTGGTGATCTCTAGTATGGTCCTTAACAGAATATCTAGCAGGCTGTTTACAATCACATCAATTTCCTCCAGGACAGATTTCTCCTTAAGTAATAAATAAAATATTTAAGACTTTAAAATAGAAAGATGACCTCAGGCGTATTTCCTTTTACATTGTTTTAGGAACAAACGATAGTTTTACTATGAATGTTACATCTGAGAAACAAGGACTATTCTGTAATTAAGATATTGTTTAATTCTAAAGATTTTTTTCTAATAGTGTTCAACTGATTATATTGTACAGAAATACAAAGGACAGTTACAAGGATGACTTTGAATATGTAAGTGTTCATCAAATTAGCATAGCTCTATTTTAAATTAACGTTTAGAAGAAAACACTAAATAATATACGAGAACTTTTTGAGCAAGATTTTTATAGGTAATGCCCATATATTTTCTGGGGAAATTGCCAAGAGGCTTAAATTCCAAAAAGTAGAATTCTGTTTTCACACTTTGAAACTAACACCAGAAACAAGCAGATGGTGCTCAGCCTTCAAGACCTGCTTCAACAGTAAGGACCAGCTACATTGCTTCCCATCAACTAAGTAGCACAAACAAATTAGTCATTTATGTAAGCCTACAACTGCTTGTATGCAACATCAATACAAAGCAACCGAAATGTTCACCACCCAAAGAGACCATGAATACCTTAATTACATGCATGAAAACACTTGATGGAATCAAGCTGTAGTTACTTTTCCTTTTTAGTTCAGATGAAAATATGTTTTCCCTGCTTCAAAAACATTTTCTGTCTCCACTGCAGCAGACAACACCATCTTAATCTGAGCAATTTTATTCACTATTTAGGATGACATTTCTTCGCAGAATGAAACACTTCATAATCAAATGCACACAATAAAATTAAAACTCAGCTGACAAACAGATCAATCGACTTTGCTGACACTGTGGGGTAGGAGTGTTTTTTGTCTTTTTTTCCTTCCTCCATACCCAAAGCATATGACTTGTAACAAAACTCAAAATTCCTGTTTGGATTCAAGATGAGTCTAGCATCATGGCCATGTTCATAGATTCATAGAATAGTTTGGGTTGGAAGGGACCTTTAAAGGTCACTTAGTCCAACCTCCCCTGCAAGGAGCAGGGACATTTCCAACCAGATCAGGTTGCTCAGAGCCCTGTCCAACCTGGTCTGAAATGTTTCCAGGGATGGTGCATCAACCACCTCTCTGGACAACCTATTTCAGTGATTCACCACCCTCACTGTAAAAAAATTCTTCCTTACGGCTAATTTAAATATACCTCCCTCTATTTTAAAACCATTATCCCTTGTCCTTGTGCTTCCTGTCATTTCATCTAGCATCAAACGACTGTTGCTAAATATGAAGGCAGACAGTATATAGTGTATTTAGGAACCATATAAACCATGAGGACTCATGTACAAACTATTATTAGAACCGCCAATAACCTTACTTTTCAAAGCTGCCTAACTGCAAATGCACTTGTTCCCTCAACCTCTAAATTATCTTCATTACCATGGAAAGAATGAAGTCTGAACTGATCCATAAAAATCATATCAAAGCCACCAAGTTGTTAATACTGTTAATGACTCAAAGACTACTAAAAAATAGTAGCTGCATATCCTGACTATTGAAGAGTTTTATGTGGACATACACTTGTAAGCCTTTCTCCCAATCCAAAACTGAAGCTATGCATTACCATCTCTCACTTTGTGTTGTGATGAGGTATTATACTAATCCAGCTGCAGTGAAAAATGTTGTTACAATGCCAAAGGTGCACGCTGCATCAAATCATATCACTGATGGAGCAACTTTAATTGGTGACAGTAGTACGAAATGAAGAAACACATAAGACAGTTCTCACTAATGCATTACAATATAATGTATGGTGGCCTTGATGTATATGTACTGACTAAACAGTGCACAATAGAAAATGCCTCTAAAAGAAAGTGGACATTTCTTTCTGTGCAACATAACACTCAGAGTCAAAGCTTGGCAGAACACTATGCGCTACAGTTAAAATATTCTTGCATGAGAAGCAAAGGCTCATGAGAAATCAAAATGACATACTTATGCAGAATCATCACACAGAGAATTCTTTAAAATGGTCTTGGTCAAGGTCCAGTTTGTGTCATTAAATATCATTGAGCCATATAAAGAAGTTCAACACCTTGTGGATCTCACATGGTGTTTACTTACTGAGCTGTTCTTCTTGATGAGGCAAAATATGTTGCTAAGGATACGTGCACACATTATAAGGTCCTTCTGCTCTTGCAAATGCATGTGGAGATGATGTAAAACTACCGGAAGAAGAATATATCGAGAATCTGGAAAAAATGAAAAAAATATGAGTAGGAGCTTCTTACAGAATAATTTAATTTTAACACAGCCACAAAATGTGTCTTCAGTCCAAAACAGTATTTCTGATAAGAAGCAGCTTTTACTTGCTTTAACCAACATTTCTGATAAGCAGAGGCTTTTACTTCATAATCATAATACCCTAAAGCAAATAACTGAAGTATAAACAATATGTCAAAAGTCAGTATGTCATATCATAGATAGAGAAAAACACCACTGTGTGGAATATACTATGTATAACAGAAAATTCTAAGTATTTCTTGAACTGTCATGCAAATAAAAAAAACCAACCAAAAAACAAACCAAACTTAGCACAGTAATACTTGTATTCATAATGATGTGAAATTATGCTTTAGCGTTTCCTGCCACATGACAGGATCCCTTCGCAAGCCAACATCACAACAGACTTCATCTTGAATTTATGTTATTCTACAAATGAGTTCTATTTTACAGACTAGCAGTACTTTCAGGCTTCCTTCCGGATTTTCAGTTTCCCAGATTCCTCACTCCTACTGAGTATGAGCAATTTAGACTACTGGTGTCTACATAAAATGATCCGCCTTTCCTCGACTTCGTTTTCTAAGCACAGCTCCGGTGCTATTTTCAGTCCTGAATTCTATTCAAGAACTTCATCAACATACTACTCTTTCTTGCTTCATTTTCTTATAATTAAAGACAATGTTAAATGGGAAGAGCCCTATTACTTACACTTGTGATAACACACTAAACACTTATTTTCAACTTGATGAACGGAATGGGCGTTATCTGTTTTCATTTTGTTGTTGTTTTTAGATCTTTTCCATAATTGAGAAATTACGTTCTCATAGAAATGTACTTCAATCATTTCCTCTATTAGAATTTTAATGATGATATATACTACATTATCCAAATATATTCATCTACTCAGTTCCTTTGTTCATTAATGTAGTTACTTCCTAAAAACTGAGTTTATCTAGCTGGAAAATTAGTCCTTTAAAATCATTTTGCCAACCAGGAACTGTTCGTGGATTAGTCTTTATACAAAAACTTTTTCCCCCCTCAAATATTGCTGTATTTGTTTCAGAAGGGATAAAAAGATAGATGTATTCTGAAATTTTAATTTGTTGAATGCTTCTTTCAGTCACTGAAACACAGCACTAATCTTGTTTTTCTCTATTATTCCCTTGTTTTCATTGTCTGCTCATTGTATAACACAAGACAAATCATATAGACAAGTTGACTTGTGCACACTATTTAAATATATTTTTGCTTTTGAAAAATAGATGTTTCATGCCTATTCAGGTCTTCCACTATATCTTCCTACTAAAAAAAATATAAACAGACTGCATGGCAATAGGCAAAAGGCCAGCAATGAATCTAAAACCAGTGGTACTAAAACCCAAAATGGGGAAACAAATAGCCTCTATCCAGCAACTGCTTACTTCTGAAAGTGCCTCAGTTGGTTTTTATCAGGACTGGCCTGAGAGTTTGTATCTGCCTGTAGAACTGCAGCTGAGCAGCAGTGTCTCAACCAACCAAAAAAAAAAAGCATTTTCTTTTTTGTCTACCTAAAAAACAGAAGCACAAAGTGTTGCCCCAAGTAGTCTGAGATGTAAAGTGCGCACAGCTGCCAGTGACCCATCCACTGCAAGATCTATAGGGTCAAAAGGAAAGCAGGCAGGAGGTTGCCTAATACACAGATTTGTGGTTAAGAAAGTGCCAGCTTCTGATCCCCACTGCTAAATTTGTTTATTGATTACCGAGAGGTGAAAAAGGAGCTAATGCCTGCAGCTGAAGCAACAAAGCAGGACTCTCCATTCCTATAAAAAATACCTCTAGGTTACAGGGGATGGCTCCTTTTCACTGCTTTCCATTAGGCCTTACACCTACTGAATTCTTGACTATTGGTAATCCATCTGCAAGAGAAGAGATGAAGGGTTCACTGCATAAACCAGCCTGTGCCTCTGTGGCTGGGGTACTCTCCTGGCAGGCAGGTAAGAGGAAGCTGAATCCAGGCTGACAGAACACTGAACCTGGTCTTCTATTCCCAGGCAAATGCTCAAATCTCTACTCCACTCCACAACTGTGTCACAGCAGTTATAGTAGCTCTTTCACACATTACTGGTGTGAGCCTTATCCTTGGGGCCATAGGTCCTCTGAGGACAGCAGGTTGCTGCTACAACTCAAACCCCTCAGCTCAGAAGGTGAGAACAGGAGCAGCCCTGTGCCAAGGTGTTTCTTTCACACAGGATTTGACCTTTTCCGAGGTGCTCACTACTCAGTGCACTGCTTACATGTACGCACAGCATTATGAACTCAATTTTGAAGACCGAAGAATCTATGTGTAGCAACACTTGAGTAGTTAGTGTTTTATATATATATATACAAACAGCCAGCTTTTACATACAATATGGCCTGAAGCATCTCAGTCAAAACTGAGCACTGTCATTCTGCAATTTCAAGTATCCCATTTTCGCAAAAGCTCCATAAAATTATCAGGAACTTTGCTCTACCAAGATCAAACAGATCAGCAAAAAGCATCTTACAATGACTTACATCTATACATGGGAGGGAACAGTGCCGGTTACTGAATTAAGCACAATATATAACACAGCTTTAGATATATTCCTTCTAAGTCCACAATCTAAATACCTGTCTGTCTTGACCTGTTTAGATGGAGAGATGTAGAGGTATTACAGAAGAGGAGAGCTGAAATATTCACCTCTGAGCCAAACCAAGGACTATATGAGAAAGTTCAGAGAACTTACAGCATTTGTCTTGGGTTACTCTTTTTCTTAAAAATTGTCAGCTGCAATGTCAGCCACTGTATATAGAAAAATTAATGAGCACACAGAACGGTGCAGTAATAAGAACTCAGCCATCAGTCATTGTCCTAATTTTTTTTTCTGTACAGCAAGCCAAATTAGCTGACTGTTTAAAATGCTAATACTTGTCCTTTACAAATATTATACAGAAAGTGAGGAAAAAAATCATGACACGGAGCTTCTCAAGTACATGCCAGGCATAATTAGAAAGAGCTATTACTCTGGGCAATCCTTGTGATTTTCCTAAGCTACATTAACGTCTCCTATTTAATCCACAGCACAACTTTCCCCTTTGCTTTTCAGTTAGTGGTAAAGCACCTGCACAGATGTACAAAACTTTATTTATTCTAGTGTGTTTTAAAGATTAATTTCAGAAAGATGATATTCATTTCAATGACTATCTGAACAGATGGTCAAAAATTCAGTCTGCTTGGAAAGAGAAATAGTGTAATCAAACATTTTAAATAAATAAACAGCAGTCTCCTTGAACAGTGAGAAGCAAGGCAGTTGCTCTCATTTTTGATAGTTTTACTTGGACCTTTTCAATTTACATCATCTTGTTTGGAAGAACCACTGGACTTGAGGGTGTCAGGAGAAGAAAATGATTAAGTCAAGCAGTTATCACTGCAATTCCAAAACCAAATATATATGCCTGCTCTGTAACTGCATTGGCATGCCACTCTTCTCAGAACACTCAGTTTCAAAACTTTTATGAGGAACCATTTTCAGCTGAAAGAAAAAAAAAAAATGCCTGTAGTGCAAAAGTAAAACACAGGTATGGCTGAGATCCTCCCTTAGGCTAAAAAAGAGACACAGATGTGAAGCATCACGCTTTTGTAAAGTATTTCCTACTCTCTACTCTAGAGGTACTAATAAAGGCTGAATTTTTGTATGCAATATACATACACCCAAGCCCCCCAGGTGTGTATAGAAGCACACATACACAAACAACTCCAAATAATAATGTATTGCTGTGGAAGACAACTTAAGAAATACTAATTAACCTGAAAAATATCCCAGAGTACTTGAAAACAGTATTATGGATTAACGTGTAAAACATTTATGTTTTGAAAAAACGGCCTCTTTTTTTTTTTTTCAAATCTGTGTTAATATGTAAAGTTTAATGCATTTTAATAAAATTTAATTCAGGATTTGTATCAACAATTTCAATAATTATTAGCTTTATGCCTTTTTATAGAAATCAATTAGCTTGCAGTGAAGGCCAGGTTGGATGAGGCTCTGAGCAACCTGATCTAGTCGGGGATGTCCCTGCTCCTTGCAGGGGGTTGGACTAGATGACAATTAAAGCTCCATTCCAACCCAAACTATTCTATGATTCTATGATTACTGAGATATCTTAAAGAGAAGTTTTGAGTCTTTTAAAAAAATGATGGAATGAGAGGGAAATCATAGAATGGTTAGGGTTGGAAGGGACCTTCAAAGGTCATCTAGCCCAACCCCCCTGCAAGGAGCAGGGGCATCCCTGACTAGATCAGGTTGCAGCTAATTATCACTTTTCTAATCTTTAATAGTAGGTTTCAGTGTAAAATAAGGAAAACAATAAAAAACAGATAAGGAATGAGTTATATAATAAATTATATATAAAGTAAATACAGAAAACATTATATATGAAATAAATAAAATGAACATATGAAAATGTCTTTAAAACATCAACTCAGGATTTTTCCTAGCTTCATTATATATATAAAAAAAATATAAAAACCCCAGAACCATAGAATGGTTAGGGTTGGAAGGGACCTTTAAAGGCCATCCAGTCCAACTCCCCTGCTAGAAGCAGGGACATCTCCAACCAGATCAGGTTGCTCAGAGACTCATCCAACCTGGCCTTGAATGTTTCCAGGGATGGGGCATCTACCACCTCTCTGGGCAACCTGTGCCAGTGTTCCACCACCCTCAGTGTAAAAAATTTTTTCCTAATATCCAATCTGAATCTACTTCCTTCTATTTTAAAACCAGTGCCCCTTGTCCTTTCACAACAGGCCCTGCTGAAGATTTTCTCCCCATCTTTCACATAAGCCCTCTTGAGGTACTGGAAGGCCGCTATATATCCCTGGAGCCTCCTCTTCTCCAGGCTGAACAGTCCCAATTCTCTCAGCCTGTCCTCATAGGATATCATATATGATATCTATAGTGTAAATGGTCAGAAAATTAAACTCCTCCTATACTTGTTTTGAACAGATTGCCTCAGTAAAAGGAAAAGTCCTATGCAGCTATTCTTGCACAGAGGTCCAAATCCTCATATTTTCAGAAGACAAAGTTTCTCATCTTTTTAGAAGATTCTCCATGTGGTAAAGAGCTGCACCACAACTGGGCTAAGATACCGGGTTTATCAATATGAGGTATCTTTTTATTAGGACTTTACCTACTAATGTAATCTCTCTTCTAGTAATTGACCTGTTTGATTGGTGGTGATTCCAAGAAAACTCATTCTCTTTGGAGGAAGAAACCTAGATGTTCTACTTACACGCCTCACCTTTTCTTAGCTATTGAATTTGCAAAGTACTGCCCTTAGAGGAAAAAAAAAAAATTATTTGTGTTCTGCCAATTTCCGCTTAACCATGTCAAGAAGGACATAGTTCAAGATGTGCTTCATTGTTATTGGCCTTAACTCTTCCCAGCAAAACAGATTTAACTCTTCCCCAAAGCAAGCTATAATAATAATTAATGCAAAAAAAAAAAGACAACAAAGAAGAGCACTAGACTACTGATGTATCAGAAATGTCAAAGGTAGAAAATCTTCTGGGTACAGGCATATCTAGGTCATCAATTTGGCCATTCTACAAGTATCAACAGGGATGCA
This sequence comes from Tetrax tetrax, assembly GCA_009806455.1. Classification (NCBI taxonomy): domain Eukaryota; kingdom Metazoa; phylum Chordata; class Aves; order Otidiformes; family Otididae; genus Tetrax; species Tetrax tetrax. The sequence continues at coordinate 1,382,696 of WHYT01017894.1, forward strand.
TCCAAAGAGTTACACCCAAAATATGAAGAGACTGGAAGAAAGGCCAAGAGAAAAATAAATATTGCTAGTCTAATCAGCAGGAAAATGGTCATGTATTTCTTCAGAGACCCAATTAAGTGTACTACAAAGAGGCAGGAGTAAATATGTAAAAAAAGAAGTAAAGTAAGTCTTTAACACCCACTAACTTTTCACAGGAGCTAGGCAGATAACTGCTCTTGACATCTTTTAACATCTCTGTAGTTGTTACCTATTGGAAGAGCTGAAGTTTAAAATCACTGAAATAAAAAAGGTTCTAAGCAAGCTATACCAAAGCCTCAATACAGAGCTATTTCAGACATCCTATCCACACAAAATATAACCTGCATTTTCTAGAGAGGCAGGCAGAGATCAGATGCACCAAATACATCTGAAATTGTACTAAACATCTGTGCTTAGGCACCTTAAATCAACCCCAGCATATCTGATGTTTCTGTTTTCAGCAATATACCAAATATATGTCCCAATTTTAGCAAAAACATAGCTTGAACGCCAGTTGATTTCTGCAGCAGTTGGAGCTAATGTGTTGCTTGGGCTCTTGCAGCACAAAATACCTAAAACTCCCATCCTAAACTACTCTCCTTTCCAAGCAAGCTCCAGATAACAGAAAATGGTATCTAAGAAGTGTCCTCCTAATTTTTAGACATTTGGATAAATGGTTATTTCCTGTGTTCCATCTAGTTCCAATCTGTAAGCTAGCACTGCAGCTTGCAGCATTCATCATCTTGATCTGGGAGACAGAAATCAATTATTTTCACAGCAGCAAGCTTCAACTTTATATTAGGATGTACAGTTTATTCTGCACATTAACATAGTCGAGTGCAGTATTTAGAAAGTAGACTTACAGTTCCAAGAAAGTCCCCAAGAGTCCCTTACATGGTGTTAAATAACTCTCTTTAATTACATTCATTCATTTGGATCTTCTGGTGAGGCTGACCTAACTGAAATAATGGGAGGAAAATGGAAACGATGCTACCTAGCCCCAAGGTAGTTTGGAAAATGAAAAATGTAAGTTAGAGCATCCTTAAAATTGCTACATGAATACGTCATCATCTACCCAGAGCACCAAAGGTCTGATCAATCAGCTGTAGGCAGAGCTAACTGTTCTGGAAGGAATCACCAGACACTCACAAGGGAAAGGGTAAGCTGTTTTTGCAACCAGAATGAAGCTAAGTAGCCAGGATCCAATATTTAACCATTTATTTGAGCTCATACTTTAAAGTACAATCACCAAAGACATTTAAAAAAAAAAAAAAAAGAAGTTTTAAGATCTCTTCCTTTATTTTGCACATCTTTAAATATTTATGTATATCCTGGTGTTTTTTGCAGAACCTTAGTCACTGTAATGTGTTTGTCTTGAATGCCTCTAGATGGTAAAAGTTACTGCTTCTACTGAACTCCATCAGCCAATATCCAAACAACTCTCAAGAGGACTTTTAGTGAGCAAATTAACTCTTATTAGAAGTCTAAGTCTCTTCTAATTCCTTAATTTCTAAATTATTTTAATATTTAATATTCGGTCACTTCTATGGGTTTCGCTTGGAACAGAAAAAAATGTCAGGCTGGCCACCACACAGCAGTTTTTTCTCCCGTATATCAAATAACTATGCTGTTACATGCTTTATGCACCAAGTATCACTTGCATTTCTGTATCCTTTTTATGCTACTTTAAGAAATGGAGGATCAAAAGTGCTGAACTAGCAAGAGTTACACAAATAAGACTTAATGCATAAGTGACAATCTGTTTGCAGAACTGCCCCCAAAGGAGAAAAAAAAAATAAAATCAACTTAGTAAAGCTTTTTCCTTTATAATCACTTAGAAAGTTTAAGACAAGCTTCCTTTACAGACAATATTGCCAGCAGTATATCAAAATAAAACTATATTTTAAGAGTCTTTGCCTCTAAAAACCAAACCACTAAATTTAACCAACTATATTCTTGTAAATAAGCGGCATGTACAGAGCAGCACTTCAAGAATTGTTCATTAGGAAGCACTACGCTGAGCAACACCATTCCCTTCAGCACCTGCTGGCCTGTGTACCAAGCAGACAATTTGAGTTCCTTATCGACGGTAACCTTACCTGGGTTAGTGTACAGGTGACTCTCTACAGTTTTCCCAATACTCTGCAGTTTAACAGCTTGAAGGGACTCATCCCCATGCATGACTGTTGGCAAGCTGCCCAGAGCATCGTGAACCAAATTTGCCACTTCTCTTACATCAAAGAGCTTCAAAAGTTCAGAGTACACTGATGGGAATGAGCTGAGAAACACAGCCTAGGGGAAAAGTGCAAACATGGACAGTCAGATATTGCAGTATAGTTTTGACATTTACAGAATTTAAATAACTACAGAAATTTAGGTAACTGTAGAAAAATGCCACATTTTACATTTCAGGGGTAGTCAGCAGCTTTAAAAATGGTCATATTTTCAGAAGAAATATCCTCACATTCACTCACAGGCTTATAATTGTGACTACTTTCCTTTAAGTATTACCTGTTCTTTTCTCCCAGGACAAAGTGAAAGTAAAAAGTTCAACTTAGAACAAAAATATTCATACTTTACAGATTCTTCACAATATATGTGTGAGAGGAAATTTTTAAAAGGATAACAGAAGTCAGCTGATACCGGAACAAAGAGACTTGAGTGGAGTTGGTTTGTTTGCTTTGTTTGAAGGTAAGTAATGTAACAGCTTCCATATCTTCCATTTTTCAAATAATTAACTTTTTTTTTTTGGACTGAGATAGCACTGGCAGTCTTGGTTCACTTCAACAATACTAAAATAAGGCTAGAAATTCATTGGTGAAAATAATGAATACATAAACAAAACACTGGAAAAGAAAGGAGGGCAACGCCAGAGAAAGGAAGCTAGAACTGATGTTCCCTTCTTCCTCTCCAAATCCTACTGATTGAGAAAAGCTACTCATACCTCAGACTTTCTTCACACTGCTGTCAGAACAGATGACGTACAAGGTTAAAGATACTGAAGAAGAATTCCAGTGTGGCTATGTAATTTTGCTATTACCTTTTCATTCCACCTGCTTATATGATATGAGACGGAAGAATCACCTCTCTTCTTTGTTCTCTCTGATTTGCCGTTTTCTTAGAAGAACAGTCTTCTACAGACTTTAAATTAGTTATTCTTAACAGGTCTTAAACACCTTTGGTTACAGAAACAGGGGAAGAGGACAGTATATCTATGAGCTGTAGAAATTGGTAAGTCTATGGAATTTAATTTAGAGAGCTGTCTCCTGTGTGTTTTGCTTCTGCGCTTTAGCACTAGTTAATTTTAGTAGTCTCAAAATAAAGATACCAGCTGAGTATTACAACATAGAGTTCAGCAAGACTTAAGTTTTCTGCAAAGCATGAAAACTCTGATAGTCTTTCATATGGCTCAAAATTTTCAGTTCCAGCGTGGTTAAACTAAGCTGTAAAATGCCCAAACTAGAAATTATTTCACTTGTATCCAGCAATATAATTATTAGAATATAATTCAAAACTAAATATTAGATTTAGAATTATCTTTGCCAAGCATATTTAGAAGCTGCTGGTATGAAAATTTCACAGTATAGGACAAAAGGTACGAGGATGAGCTGAAAATGCCATTTTGCTCTAGCAAAAATACATTTTGTCTTTCCTGGGAATATAGGTAAGGACACGCATACGTTTTCTATACTGGATGTGGAAATTGGCAATACGCAAGGCATGCTTGAAAACTTACTTGTAGTTGGGATAAAGCACTAGCTCCTTTGCTCTCTTGGGAAAGGAAGAAGCGTACTGACATAAGAAGTTCTTGAATACAGCAGCGAAATTCCTCCTCATTTTGTCCACCAGTGGCAATTGAGAATAACCTTCGAGACTGAACTATATATTTAAAGATATATTCTTGTGCCTACAAATGTCAAAATCAGAAATAACTCAAAAATGAACAAGCTCATCTTCAAAGAGACCATATGCAATTATTATATCATTCAAATTATGACAAGGGTCTGAAACAGGATACGATGTTATTTAATATTGGCAAATCTTTTTCTTGAAACCCTAACAACATTTTAAAGGCACATTTTCAGAAATGCTCTTCCCTTGCCTTTCATAATCTCTACAAACCAGAGAACACTTGGGGTTCTAACAAAGGAAAAGCTACAAAAATCTCAACACTGCCTCTCTACCATCCCTTGCATGTCTTTGGCTACAAAAACACGTATTGCATAAATGTACAAGGTCAATACAAGAAACAGCATCAAACTTTTGAGTTGTTCTTAGAATTTCTCTGCCTGTTAAAAGTTGTTTTCCTGTCAACTGTTAGCCAGATAATAATTTTTTCAAGTGCTTAAATTAAGTTGCAAAACAGTTGGACTGAAAATTAAAAATATAATCCTTTCTTATCAGCAAGACAGCAGCATAGAAAAGCACAAAAGGGTACCACATTGATATTTTATTTCCAGACTAGCATCTCTCCCAAATAGGATAACTGTGTTGTACAATCCAGTCCGACTCCACACTGTGCTTTCCTGATGGTACAGAACAGGACAACCACAACCACCAAAATCATCATTTTCAGTAGAATTTCCTGGTGTCAGCCTTGATCCATTAAATCAGCATGCATGTCTGCCATTTAGATTTAGTCATGCAACTGACTTTAATACTACCAATGCAATCTACATTTGATATCTTGGATCTAAGTCTTATTCATGTATATCCTCATTCAGTACAGAACATAGAGCTCCCCTCTAGTAGTGGTAAACTTCATTGATCAACTTACTGACAAAAGAGAATGATGAATAAACTGCACCGAAAGAGTCTGCAGCTCCCTAAAATAAGTACTACCGTTCCACCATTTATACATACTCTACTTAATTTCTTAAGTTAAACTTGTTAGTACTGTATGAATAAATCCTTCAAATATGTAACTGCCTTTGAAGATTTTTATTACCTTTAGTACTTCCTGTATGTGCTCGTGCAGCTCCACTTCGGTGACTCGATCAATATGCCACTTCAGTACTTTTATAAGATCTCTAGAAAACCGCATCATGAAGTGTTATAAAATAGAAGTGAGAGCAGGGTTAACTTTACATTTAAAATGCAAACCAGTATCTATCACATGAGAAAAAAAAAAATAGGACTAGATTTTGCTAATCACTATAGGCCCAATGTTACATTTACTTTTCAAGTGGAGACCGGTCACAAGTGGAGTCCCTCAGGGGTCCGTATTGGGCCTGGCCCTGTTCCAAATCTTTGTCAGCGACATGGACAGTGGGATAGAGTGCACCCTCAGCAAGTTCGCCGATGACACCAAGCTGTGTGGTGCCATTGACACGCTGGAAGGGAGGGATGCCATCCAGAGGGACCTGGACAGGCTGGAGAGGTGGGCCCGTGCCAATCTCATGAAGTTCAACCAGGCCAAGTGCAAGGTCCTGCACCTGGGTCGTGGCAATCCCAGGCACAAATACAGGCTGGGCAGAGAATGGATCGAGAGCAGCCCTGAGGAGAAAGACTTGGGAGTGCTGGTGGACGAGAAGCTCAACATGAGCAGGTAATGCGCCCTTGAAGCCCAGAAGGCCAACCGCGTCCTGGGCTGCATCAAGAGGAGCGTGGCCAGCAGGTCGAGGGAGGTGATTCTGCCCCTCTACTCTGCTCTGGTGAGACCCCACCTGGAGTACTGTGTCCAGTTCTGGAGCCCCCAACATAAGAAGGACATGGACCAGTTGGAGAGGGTCCAGAGGAGGGCCACGAAGATGATCAGAGGGCTGGAGCACCTTTCCTATGAGGACAGGCCGAGAGAGTTGGGGCTGTTCAGTCTGGAGAAGAGGAGGCTCCGGGGAGACCTGATAGCGGTCTTCCAGTACCGCAAGGGGGCCTACAGGAAGGATGGGGAGAGGCTGTTCAGTAGGGCCTGTTGTGATAGGATGAGGGATAATGGTTTTAAAACAGAGGGAGGTAGATTTAGATTAGGTATTAGGAAAAAATTTTTTACAATGCAAGTTGTTGAGCACTGGAACAGGTTGCCCAGAGAGGTGGTGGATGCTCCATCCCTGGAAACATTCAAGGCCAGGTTGGACAGGGCTCTGAGCAACCTGATCTGGTTGGAGATGTCCCTGCTCCTTGCAGGGGGGTTGGACTAGA
>WHYT01017894.1:1388871-1407812 GCA_009806455.1 Tetrax tetrax
TTTGAGGAGGGGGAAAAAAAAAAAAAAAGCTTTATTTTTTTTTTTCTTACTTAGCTCTTAAATTGTGGTAAGCATCATCACAAATGCAAAATGAAACTTACCAAACAATCAAATACTTTTGATCCATATTTTTGAGAGTTTTCATCTAAAATCCCAAATAAAGTGTCTAGTGTATCTTGAAGAAACTGATTGGAGAGAATAAGAGACAGTTTGTTGTTAAATAGGTTTCTTTGTGATACACAACACACAAATACATTATTTCTCTCATATTATCTAAAAGGATAGAAGGGTATATACCTTCACTATCTCCGAACCATCAATTTCTTTTAATTTTGAGAGGCAACCTGCAATTTTGTCTGGGTGGGTTCTCCATTTCAGAAGGTCAAGCATATCTCCTGCAAAAACAAAACGCAAGATTAAAGCTGGAAGCAGACCAGCCTTTCAGACTTTAAATTCTGCTATTACTGTCCACTCAGCAAGACTTGGCTTCTTTAAAACAAAATAAAATATCGTAAGATTTGCTATAATATGATCTGCCCAACAATAAATTTTCATTCCATCCCATCATTGCTCCACCAATAGAAACATAAGAACTAAGTACTGGGTCACTAAAATCAGTTTCCTATGGCAAATACATTGTGCAATCTTGTTCAGATACTTGCCAGCTATCATCTTAAGAAAAGGAACTATTTTGCTTGTCCCTTGTCCCATGCAGGGATGCCTTCCAGAGCCATCATCTGATGGCTAGAAATAGTCTCTTAATTACTAGTTTGTATGTATGTAAAACACTCCTCTTCCTATGTCTTTTTAGAGAACAAACACAACGCCTCTAATATCCTGCTTTATTAATAAGCAACACAATCTCTTCTGAAAAATAAACTCTTCTGAGCTAAAACATACCTGAGTGTCTTCTCAATTCCTCTACTTTTAATTCATTCTCCTTCAGCTTTCTCGACTAAAATGGTTACAGATGATATTACATCACGGTTTTCTACATCATTAGCAAGCTCATAAGTCTGCTGTAAACATCTGACATGTATGTTCTAGAATTTGGAGGTCTTTTTTAGATACATCATATTGGTGACACAAATAGGTCTTTCTCCTTTTAATACCGTTCAGTACCCTGACTACAGCAGAATCCCCAAGAGTCTCCATTAGGGTATGATCCTGCCTTTGTACCATTAGATTTAATCTATTCTTTCTTATTAATTATTTAAATCAAAGTTACCTTGTTTTGCTTGCATCAGATTTTGATTTTGTCCCTCTCAACTAAATAGTGCTTTCAAGTACATATTAGCAGCAAATTACATTAACAGGCTCTGTAGTATCTCAGGTTTTAGTGAAGCAATTCCCATCCCCACCCCTCCGAACAAGAGATCAATCCCAGGCCGAATTCATCAGATCTAGTAGTATTTTCCTTCTACTCAGGAAGGAAATTCCTTCCATTACAGCATAACCTGCTAGTTCTTTTTTAGCCCTTATTTACCAGTGTTAAAATTAGTATTCTAATTTGTATCTTTTCTAATTTGCCATGTGGTGTTATTGAAGTCCAGATGGTTTAGATCTGCTGTTTTGTCTGAAGAGTAATAATAATAATAAAACCTTTGAAAAGAAAGATTAAGAAGTTTATTCTGGCATGAAATTTCTTTGATAAACTTACAGAATCATGGAATGGTTTGGGTTGGAAGGCACCTTTGAAGGTCATCTAGTCCAACCCCCCTGCAAGGAGCAGGGACATCTCCAACCAGATCACGTTGCTCAGGTATCTTAAAGTACATTCCATTTAGCTACATGTCCATTTTTTCATTCATGATTTCTTGTAAATACTTGCATAAAATTCATTGGAGGGTGATGGCCCAGTTAACATATCTGCTTTTCCACCTGTCTTAAACATAGGTACTATATTTATTACTTTTTGGTCATGTGTTATTGCTTTCAGCTTCAGATATGTACTAAAAAAAACCACCTCGCTATGAGATCGAGAATTTCACGTCCCATATCATTCAATATCTTAAAATAGAGTTTTGCCAACTCGGCTTGCCTTTTCAGCAGTTTTCATTTGATCCTGACCCTTGCTGAACTCTGACAGGTTGCTGTTATTTTTCTCTCTTCTGTTGCAAGTTCTCTGCTTACTCCTCACATTTTCTGCCCGTAACTCACGCATGTCTGCAGCGCTCCTTTCAAGTTGTCATCAGAGCACAAAGTTCCACATATTTTATACTAAGTAAATCCCAAAGCTTCTTTACATTCATGTTTACTACTTCCTTGTTTCACTAACCAGCTTTTCAGAATTTCTCAAAGCCTGGTCATTCGAAGCAGAAAACCTTAACCGCCGTCCAATCCTTCCATCAGTTTAAGATGAACCACTGGTCTAGTGGTGATCACTACCAAGCAATGTCTTAGAAGGATCCAGTTCTTCTGAAACGTTCTTAGCACTTATCAAACTAAGTAGCTAAGTGTTCCTCTTGGTTCAGCAGCTATGTGGGTGATTTCTACCACAGACTGTTTTCACATCCAAGTAACATTTAAGCCACACCCATCTTTGCATCATTTCCTTCCCAGTTTGCTCCAGGAAAGCGGTTCTCTCCCACAACAAGAAATTATATTTCTGTCTTTAATAACATTAAATAAATCTCATATTCAAATCTCGCCAGAGGTGCTAACGGCCAACACCTTACATGCTATTCCATAATATGTTGCTGCTTATTTTGGTGGGCACAAATTGTTTTTATGCATTTATGCGTTTCTTTTTTTTTGTTTTGCTTCACCCTGTGCTAGTATGGAATGATCTGGATTAGAAGAGATCCTTGAGTTCACTAATAGTGCTGAAGCGTCCCACACATGCATCAGAGACACCACCCAAAGATGAAGGACAAATTACATGTCTTACTCCTTCTGTCAGTAATTTTCAAGAAACAAGCATTACAAATCCAGTGAACTGCATTTGTCTTTTGGATAATTAAATTGACTTCTACATTTTATTCTGTTTAAGCCTCAACTTAAGCTGAGAAGTAGTGAGACTAGCTAAAGCTGTCAGTTCATAGCAGGAAAAATATTTTTTTACAGGTTTGCTGGAGGAACTTGGTGGGAAGTAGTTGACAGTCAATATTAGGGATTTGTTGGGGGATTAAAAAAGAATGAGAAAGCAAATGTCAGACGCTTACTTCAAAGCACTTATTTCAAGGAATATGCTAAGGAAGAAAGGCACCGCTGAGATAACATTAGCAAACAGCCCAAGCATAAATGACAGGAGTAGAAAATTTAACATGTGAATCACAAGGGGAAGGGATAGTAATATTTCATGTATTAAGAGAAATGAGAATATAAATTTGTCCCCAAAAATCGGCCTACTAGGAAAACATAGTTTTGGAAAAGGGAAAAAGTCAATACCGTTGATAAATTTTGCTGAAAATGAAAGACATTTCCAAGGTCTTCTCTTATTCATTATCAGATTTGTACATTAAAAACAGGCTACACCTGACCTACTATTCCTACAAACCAAAACACTTCCCTTCTCAAAGTCCATAAATGAAATCCACTAGGTTTAAGAAAACATTTAGAATCACGTGTATAAGGAAGTGGCTTGAGATGATCTTTCCATCTCTCTCCTATAAAACCTGAGACATCAGAAATTGGCCTGGTGTGGCACAACTGTACTTTAAAAGGAAAAAGCCAAATTCCAGCACTGGCAGTCTGCATTCCTCTTCCAACTAGGCTGCTAGTGTGGTTTCCAACACTCCCTCCAAACTGGGGTCACTCTGGAAAGCTGCCCCATTACTTTTATTAATCATCAGTTTGTGTTTTTTTAAATGCAGATAGATGGATTACAACTCTTCCTTGCAACAGACGTGCTGTATGGCATGTCGCTCTGCCGATGAACAGCTGCTTACTGGGGATGTGCCGATGGGGCTGAGAAATGAGTGGATGCCAACTTGCTAAAATATTCTGACTTGCTGGATGGATACCGATTCTCTGGCAAGCAGAGTTCCCTCCTCTATGTCAAAAACGAAGTAAGACTATATTGATAACTACTCAGTAGAAAAATACTGTTTTCTCTCGCTTTTTGGGTTTCTTTTAGGATAGTGAAATATAACTATCCAGCTAAGAATGTAACATAAAAAAACTGGTATACCTTTTTTTTTTTTTTTTTGTTAATATTAACTAATTAACTATCCAGGATCAAAAGTCAAGCTTAGGAAAAGGTAACTAACAAACAGATTAGCTAAGGACATGTTCTAATGAGATATTTTGATGAACATACACACTCCCCTGGTTAGAAGGTCTCTGAAAACTGCCTGGAAATAATCCTAAAATCCCCTCCAGAGTACCCAGGGTAAAGAAGTTACAGATCCCAACAACTGGGAGTCAGCCTCCTTCCCCCAGTCGCCATAATTTTAAAATGCATGAGAGCTGATGGCATGTGGGAACAATCAATGAGAGAATGACAGCTGAGTAAAATTTCCCAACAAGCTAGTAAAGCTGTGGCCTAATTCAGTCACACCCTTTACAACTCTGAGTTTGGGGTCCTCCCCCACCCCCATGGCCAGACACACAGCATAATTTTCAGTTCATTTCCAGGCTGGACATTTGTAGACACAGGCAGATCTCTGAGAACTTCAGAAAAATCTCCAAACTTAAAAACAGATTAAAAAATAACCAGCAATTTTCAAAAATAATAGTACAAATGTTTACTAAAAAGTAAATATACAGATTTTTTTTTAAAATCCTGTATTTTTTAATAGATATGCTACATTCTCTCAGGGATAACTGAAGTAATGCTCACATGACCAAATATCCACATGCCTTGCTCCATGTTCATTTTCTGAGCATGCAATAGGCTTTGGCAAATTTTTGTTTAAAAGAATGGGGATTTGGAAACTCACCAAGATGAACTTCCCAAAGAAGATCCTTGGAGAAATTATGAGCCTGTCTATTGAAAATATTTCCACCCTCTGAAGTACTGCTGAAATAATTGTTAACTCTTTCAGAGCTGAAAAGGGGATCAATATTATTCAGAAATTCTACACCCTCTTACTCAGAATATGGTAAAAAATAAAAAAAGGAAATTTTATGCCCTATGTCACACATCTGCTTACATTAAGTATAAAATAACTCCTGTACTGGGAGCATAAAATAGTGCAACTATTTATCAGTGAGACACTTAAGTTCCAGCTAGCACTTTCATGCATGTGTAAGTACTAGTAGATTCAGGTGACTTCCTAAATGAAGGCCTTTCACTGAAACAAATTTAGTCTCTTGATTACCTATTAGCAACCTTTGGGAAAATCTTTTACTAGCTAACTTTTATTACTTTGAAGCTAATTGCTACGAGAATACAGAATAGATGTGCACAGTGAAACAGACCACATACTATCTGCACTATTTGGGACACTTGCTACTAAATACTGAAAATTATTTTAATTTTAAAAGCTGCTCTAGTTGTTGTTAAACACCTATAATCCATTTGCAAATAATTAAAAATTTTATCATCATACATATAAGAAGGGTAAAGACACAGTCATTCATACACAAGAGAGCTAAGCAAGATCTTAAAACTGTGATAAACAGCTTAGAGAAAGTCATATAAAATTGTGAGGGTATCAAAGAATGGCCCAAAATACATTACCAAGCAAATACACAATATTTAGAAATTTGTGAAAAATGGTTTCAGTTACAAAATGTAGTTAATATGGCAAATAAACAAGAATCTTAAAGATTTTATACAAAGCAATAGTAAAGAGCACAAACACATGTATTTTATCTGCTGCTCCTTATATCTAATGTATAAGATTGCTTTAAGTAGTAGTAAATGTTTGTTGGCTTAAAGGAAAAGTGGTACGACAAAAAAGCAATATGTGCCTAATTAAAACCAAACTGCCACAGCCTAAAAGCCTACAATAAGTATTTCATAAAATCTCTACAACAAACAGATTAAGAGGTTTTGTAAAGCAGCTGGGTTTTGATAGTTGATTCCAAGAGTGCTGCATTTGATTCCAACATGATGTTAATCTAAAAAGCATTCCTGAACTACTTCAAATCAGTGGTTTATCATGCTGTATTGGTTTCCATCTGGATATAAAAAATTATGAAGAAAACCAGTTTGTAAAATGGATAGAACATAAACTATTTTTGAGTATATCCATGATTGCTTGGCACGGAAAAGGCTAGCTATCACACTCATTTGAATTCATCATGTTTTAAATAATCAACATATCCTACCATTTTGTGTGAGTTTAGTGGAGCAGAGAAAGGATGTAATCCAGAAGGACTCTTTAGTGGTTTTTACTGCTTGGCTGTTGTTTCCTAGGAAAATTCCCTTTGAAAAGGGGAGTTTGAGGTAGCGACCAGAATCCTGAAGGTTTGTGTTTTCTTCACACTGTGAAAACAAACCAGTTAAAATAACTGTACTGCATAAAAACAAAGGACCAAATTCCTAAATTAAATGAATTATTGTTGTTTCTCTGCCAGAAACTGAAGAATTTTCACTATGCCTGTTGCAACTTTGTTTTTGAATCATAGCTTCGTATCTGACATTGAAGACTAACAAATTTGCACAGGTTACGTCAAATGAATAGCCACAAATTTTGGCGTTAAAATCTAAAATTTATCTGGAGCATATCAAATCCTCTGAACAAAGAGACAGCTGTTAAATATGAAAAAAAAAATTCAACAAAACTGAAATATCTCTAAAATTCATAATATTGAGTAGATCTGCATAAATGAGCTTCTATGATTTTCCAGCTTCAACGATTCAGTGACAGAGTATCACGGGGTTCACTTTGTGTGTTTTCACTCAACTTACCTCTGTGAAATCCATGGTAAATACATGGTAATATAATAGCAAGACTTAGTAAAACCAGTGCACTGAAAAGCTTACCTAGATTCAATTGCAGTTTCTAACAGTAAGCTTATTATTAAACAATCAGCAATGGATATCTTAATGCTGACAAGATTATCACTCATTTGTTAATGAATACAAACTTTCTCAAGCTAATGTGTCTGGCCATTTAAAGTATGTTCCAGAGGAATCACTACAGCTAATCATTACTAATTCAAATTACCTTGTGTACAATGAGTTCATGGGTGCCATCTGGCAGAGTCCTCCCATTTTCCTGCATCAAGGGCACGAAAGAAAAGCCAAACAACTTCTTCTCACCCTTTTCTTTTGCTGAAATACATATGTAAATAGCAGCATTTAAAGTTAATACTGCACAGTTTAGACAAAACAAATACATGTAATACAACATAAGAAAGTATAGTGGAAGCTATTTGCAGCTAGTCAGACTAAGATTATCTTAAATGTCCTTTCAGATTTGCACATTCTCTCCTGTAATGGTTTCTTTTATCTCACTGTAAATCAGAAAGCAATATTCTGGAATGACTTACTATTTATTAACAACAAATAATGGAAGCCACCAAATACGCAGTCTTAGCAGTACACAGAATGCCAGGAAATGGAAACAAATGTGACCTAGAGAAAAGAGGGGGTTTGGGGACTATTATCCCCCTAGTAGCTTCTACCTACTGGTCTCCATTTCAGGTCAGCCTCAGGCTACAGTGCACTTCTATTTTCAAATAAGGCATCTGCCTCTATAGATCTGACTGAAGATGTCACTGTTCCTTACATGAATGTCAGGCAACAGGTAACATTTTCAAACTAGGATGCCTATGCTCAAATTCCAAAACTCATCTATCATTTAAATATGAAGCAGACTACAAAACACTGAGATGACACAGATTTTACTGAAGATAGTGAGTGCAGATGCTGAACACTTTTGAAAATCAACTCATTTTTCATCAAATACATATATATATGACTTCAGTCTGAGCTTAGCACAGTTGGGGTGGTGTAGGCAATCATAGCAAAAATATCCAACTTGCACTGCATGGGAAAGATTGTGCAAAAATGTATCGTCTGTTTGAAACATGCCACTGATGTTTTTCCTTTTTTACTTCATAGCTTATAAAACAAACGTTAAGAAGAAACCAATGCAAATTTCTTCCTATATTACCCGTTCCTTACATTTTGAAGTTTATGTACCTGAAATCTAAATATACTATCACTTACTGTGTGTGCCACTTTCCACAATGGCAATCTAAGTAATCAAATCTTGCTATATTTACATCACCAAAAAGAGCCAAACAACAACAGTAGTTGAGTTCCAGCATTGATATCCACCAAGCAGAGCTGCAAGCCTTGAGAAGCTGTGTCATGAAAGTATTACAGGGAAAGTTTGTGCAGCTGTCTTTTCCCTGAGGTACTGTGGAAACTCATGTGCTGATTGCAGCTGTAACGGAGAGGACTAGCAGAAATCGTGAACAGCGCTTACTGGAACAGTGCCGGAATTCACAGCGGATGTGAGCTCCTCTGAATTTATCCACAGGAATAGGAAGTTTCAGCAGCTCAGCCCATCTGGGACCGTTGTTATGATAAAGCACAAATGAATGGTACTCGCTGGCTGGTGGCTCTCCAGAGCCAAATGAGATAAAATCCTAATGAGGAAAAAGTATTGATTAGAGATTAAAGGTAGATTAGTTCACTGGTAAGATGTCATCAAGGACTGTTTTTGCAAGGAAGACTAATATTTACATTCATATCATAAATGCCAGACGTGCTACATGCTCAGTATCTTAAAACAAAAATAGTAGCACTCTGTTAATATTTGCTGATTAGGAAAAATGGCAAGAGTCATCCACACTGGTGTGAAACAAAGTATTATACAGGGGGTACTGGGTGATTAGGAAGGCTTAAGCCACAAGTGTGACATGGAGTCCCATGACACAGCACGGCCCGTCCAGTGTTATGCCCAAGCAACAAACAAGAATTTAACTGTGACAAGAACAGCCCAGGTTCAAGATCTTTAGTCCTCTGAAATAAGCCTGTAACCCTACTGTTATCAGTGATATGTCCCAGCATGAAAAAAGAAAGAACTCCGGATTCCCTGATTAGGAAGAAGCAAAGTGTTGGTTGCCTTTGCAACACCCATGATGGTCCCTCCATAGCAAAGGAGGCAAATCAATTTTTCCAAGTCCTGACTTAGAGATACCTATTTAATTCTCTGTGGGAAAGGTAAGCTGTAGCTTTTCTCCTGAGCCATTATAAGGGATCAGCTTTGCGTCTTGATAGCCTTTATTTTTTATGTGTATATATGTATAAAAGATATATCCATACACGTACATATACACTTTTTTTTATATATAAACATATATATATTGGATGCCATGCATTTATATACACAATCTCAATTCCCATATACGCACACACACATGCAGTTTGCAGCAGACTATTTGGGTCAGCTTTTCTTCATTTTGCCACCCCACAGCCCTCAACATCAAGCAGAACACGTGAAAAAAGTATTTTCAAATAAAAGGAAAGAAAATTATGCTAAACATATATGGAAAAGGTTGAAGGTGAATAGCAATCTCCTGATACAGAAAAAAAAAATCTGAGAAGTCGTCATCTATCAGTAATTAAAATATAAAGCATTGCCTGTTTGTAAGCTATCACCAGCAGTATGCAACCAAATTTGAAGAAAAGAAGGAATATTAATTTATTATTTTATTGAAACACAGTGGGGCTTTTTGCATTAAGGATTTCTGATTTATTAAAATCAGACAAAAAAAAATTGAAAATGATAGTAACACATTCTGTATTAGATGAAGAAATGCATCTTTAGTAAGAAGAAGAATTATGAAAGAAAAACTTTCCAAAACCTGATCTTGCTTCAACATTTTCCAGCAGCTTAATGGAATCATTAGTTATTTGGCTGGCAATTATAAGTATTTATCTGAATCATACAATTTATCACAGAAATAAAACAAACATGAATTTTATAAAGGTTTTAGGCAAAGTAGAAATACTTTGAATACCTAACGACAGCAAAAGAGAAACATGACCTTTCCAAAGCAATGCCACAAAAAGTATTTACATCTAAAAAAGTGTATCAAAACTAACTAGAGCAAAGAAAAATATATAACAAAGATACCTTTAAAATTTGACCGCTGCTGTCCACAACATGCATTGTCACTTCCACGTTTCTGGCCACGCTTTTCCCTCCTTTCTCAAATTCTCCTCTTTCTACAGTGATATATAAATCATTCCTCATTTCACCTATTAAAAAAAACAAACCAAACCAAACCCAAAATGTGCAAAAGTCAGTTCAATTTGCATACTTTTTGCTTTTAGTAATTAAGTAGACTTTCATCTTCTCTTCCAAACAAGGGATAGTATCACATCCATAATTTATCACTCTTTTCAGATTTTAATACTAACAATTGTTTTCATAAACCATGAAAACCAACAAAGCTTCATCCCTCTAAAAGCCCAAGAGATTATCTGCCGTACAAAATCAATTCTAGGGGCTTTTACTCATCTGTTAGCTCTTTTTGGTCTTTACAGTGGCATCTCCAACTATGCTGAAGGTGGTGTTTAGCTTCACCTCATTTCATTCCTCTTTTAATGTAAGACAATATTAATGTATTTTCTTTCATTTGTAATGTTTCCATTTCTCTGTTTAATGTCTCCTTGAAGAACTGATTACAACTTTTTTAGACTTAATCTCAAAAGAAAGTGTATTACTTTGAAGACGCAAAACCCAAAAGGTTGGTGTTCTTTACGTTAGAAGGGCAGGCTTCCCAGATTGCTAGCATTTAAATCTGACTTTCTGATGTAAAAGATCTCAACACATTTTACATTGGCAGGATGTTCCAAAGTTTCCTAGCAAAAAAATTAGCTTAGTTAGCTTATTTCTTGCTTGTTGGAAAGGCTTCTGAGAAATTAAAATATTGAAACTATAAATCTAATACAAGCACTACCTAAGCGTTACATAGTATGTACAAGTTATTAAATACTGCTAGCATGTTTAAATTGAAACCCTTTACACATTCATATATTAACATGCTAAGTATTCTATCAGACTGTAATCAGATCTCCCGGATGAGATCAATGGTAATTTTATTTTACTCGCAATTGACATAAACCACGAAGTTCATAGTTGATGAAAAGAAGAAAGATTGATTGGCCGTTTGGAGGCAGGAGGTGGGGTGAGAAGCAGTACTGGTGGTGACTGGAGTGGCATGGTAGGGAAGCTCTTATTCTGTTTGAAAGTGCTAAATCTGTTTCTAATAAGTGTAAACTAATCTAGCTCTGAACAAACATTACTATAGCTACTTGGAAGTTATTGGACTTTCCGTGTGAGACACTAGAAAAATGAAGGATGAACAGCAACATAACTAGGAGCATCTTCTAAAATTCTAATTTCTAGATTTGACAGAGAAAGAAATTGAGAATATATGCTTTCATCGAGTGAAATGCAACTTTAGCATAATGGGAATATCCTTTTTTAATAAAGCACATTTTCACTGAGCACTGGTGAAAATAAATCAACTATGACAGTTTCATGTATATATAGGTGTACTACTTACTTGTACGGTGAGGAAAATTATTTAAAAGACCTGTAGCTGATAAATAATTAGTGCATCTTCAATTTCCAATTTAATTTTAATATGCAAGGGGAATTGAACCTGCTTGGACTTTCCAGGACAGTGTCACGTTTCACATTTCTTGCATTTATTTTACTACATGAAACTCCAGTGATTTTTAAGCACCAGCAACATAATCTTGCTACAGTCTTCTACAATTTTTATAACATTATTCTATCACTGTATGCAAAATAATTAAATGATTCCTCCAAAGCACAATCTAAACCATCGCCAAATGAAAACAAAAAATGGTAAAAGAGGAAAGTGCTATATTATCAAGCCTTCAAGGACCATGCTCATTAAAAAACACAAAGGGGGAAATTACTATTGTGTCACCTTATTATCAATTATCTTCTGAAACAACTATGGACAGAGGCTAAAGTACAGTTAGACAGAATGAATAGAAACAAATACCAGGACCAGATGGTATTCACTTAAGAGTTTTGTGTGAAGTCAAGGATGAAAGAGCTGAATTACTAATGAGTGTATGCATTCACTGAATCAATCTTTGGTTACCAGTGGGAAACAGGTTCAAAATAAGCAAAAGGTGGTGGTTATTCTGCTAATGGACAGCAAGACTTGTAAAAAAAAAAAAAAAACAAACAAAAAAAACCCACTAAAACAAAAAAGCAACCCCAAAACAAAAACTAAACGTAAACCGAAACCTTTCCAAAGGATATTGTGAAAGTGAGAAATGTGTAAGGGTTCAAGGGAAGAACGGAGAAGAGATGGAAGGAAGATCCACTAAACGATATGAAACAGGATCACAAGCAGCTCAGGAAATCCCTTGAGCTGAAAATAGCTGGAGGCTGGGAGAGCATCAGGGGGTAATTACCATACATGCATAAATGCATGCGCAGTTCTTACTCTTCCTCAGGTGTCTTTTTACCACACTGGCTTCATCGTCCCTTCATTTGAATCAGTAAAGCTGTTTGTGTATTTACACATGTCACAAAATTACTCTTAGAACTACTAGATTCTGATTATTTCCACACTGCAATAATATTTTACTATAAAAGTTTTAGAAGCCAGTACAGTATGGTTATCAAAGAGAGTGCAATGTATTGGTGTGATACAGTTATACTGGGATCAGTTCCAGTAGTGCTGGCAGTGGGTCACTCCCAAGACTCTTACATTCAGAAAAAATGACAACACAAAATGATCAAAAAGAGCAGCTTCGTTATGTAACTGATTTTAGCACAGAACTTGTAAGCAATTTCACTTTAGAGATTAACTTGACTTCTACATGCGTTTGTGATACATTCAGTCATTATTTTTATTTACTAGCAAGGAATTATTTCAATTTTCCATGGGGTCTTCTTCAGAGAAATAAACCAAATAATCCTTTCCACCACAAATTTCATGATCTAGCCTAGATCATGATCTAGGATGAAACTCAGTGAAGACTGTATTTTTTTCCTTTTTAAACAGAGTAAACTGTCCAGAGTTGAAATGTAAATTACACTGGAATAGGTTGCCCTGAAAAGTTGTGCATACTCTGTCATTGAGAGTGTTCACAGTCAGGTTGATGTGGCTTTGACCAAACTGATCTCGTGAAAAATGTCCCTGCTCATGGAGGGGCAGTGATAACAATCTTGATTTTTAAAGACTGTATTTAAAGGTACATTCCAACCCAAATCATTTTATTATTCTATGCAAAAATAGGAAAGCACTTTTAAAAGAAGTAATTAGAGCTTCACAGAAGTAGGCTTTCAAAAATGGTATCTGCATGTTAAGGGTTTTTTAAAAAAAAATCCAAATCCACTGAGTTTCACCTTTTTAATTGCCAGAGGAAATCAAATGACAGGGAAAAAGACACAGCAATATGATGGAGTTTCACAAATACTGTCCTTTTCTTCTCTTACAGAACTTTGGCACAGTTTGTAATCAGTGTCATGAGAGCATAGTCCACATGAATTTTGTCCTGATCCACATCCAGTCAGGAAGCTCTACTCGTGTTTTCAATGTCTTGGAGCAAATCAAGACACGTGGGTCACGTTATTAAAAGAAAATTCCAGATTTTCTCCATTATCATGCAAGGCAAATTAAATCCAAGAGGTTACTAAGCCTCTCATGCTATATGAAAAAATAATGATGCTTTATATGGAAACAGATAGAAAAGCAAAAGGGAGATGACTGAAATAGACTGGAAAATTAATTAAAAAAAATGTAAACTATGGGCTATCCATCAAGGGATAAGCTTTTAAACTTTTGGTTTAAAAAAATCACTACTTGCAACACAAATGTAAGAAAACCAATTATATTGAACTTGCACAGTTCAGATAAGTGTTCTAGAATGTGAAGAACTTAAAGCCATACTCCCAACAAATCTTTAGCACAAAATCTGTATGAACATATTACAAATAAAAGCTTGTAGGATCAAAAAGTCCATGTGGTTGTAAAAATCAAGCACAAAGTCTTATCAGAAAATAGTTGAATGTAAAAAAAAAAAAAAATTGATATGAAAAGTAAACCTCACTCTGGAAAGGAAAAAGGAAAGAAAACTGTAATAAAGACTTAGACAAATATATGTACATCCAAATTTAAAAAGAATATTTCACTCTTAACGTATTGCTCTGGAGATATCTCAATCACTTACTTCCTCAATGTACAAATACCATTGCTTCAATCTTCCTTAACAGAAATTCTCTCTCTAAAAACTGAGATTGTATAAAACTCTGGGCATTCTTTTGTGGCCCCTCTTCCATTAAAAACAATTCCAACTTCCTCTATAAAACACCAGTAAATTGTTGAATTTCTCTGTATTCCTTTAACTGATCTTTTAAATTTATGGTAATTGCAATTACACAATTGATTACAAGAATATGCACCATTTTGCTTTGGGATCTTTGCCTTAGCCAGTATTACCAGATAGATAATTCTGACAGATTAAATCACCTTGTTTTCACTAAGAGGGGCAATTACAGCCATAGGTAGCATTGAAAGGGAAAGTCCTGCTGAACATCTGAGTTCTGAGGTAGACTTCGGTGACTACAATCTCCACTAAAACATCTGCATGGCTCAAATAAATCTCTCCTAGGTGTATGTGTACTGAAATTATTACACAGTCATCTGGTTGATCAAATGTGTGGAATTTACACAGAAACAAGAGAGGCACATGTTAGATAGTACAGTACATCAGACTACTGGTTGAAAACATGCCTATAGTACTGAATCTCAGTCAGATACAATGAGACTTTAAACATATGGAAAAAAAAGCAAGACTTATTCCAGCTTATATCCACCTTTAGAAATACAAAGTCCTGTTCTCTAAGTCTGTTTCAGAGAAAACATCCAATGGTTATTTTCAGCATGAAGTCCAGTACAGGAATAAGCAACTGAAAACAATATAAAAAAAAATGATACTCAGCTTTAAGGTGACAAACCTACCTCTACCTCTATTAAAAGATATAGATAATTTGAGAGCTTTTTTTTAAAAAAGAAAGGCCATTTTTGTCTGTTCACTTTGTCTCCATCTCCTGATTCCTGTTGTGACAGCTTCTTTAAGCTTCCTGAATTCATCACAGGGCTTCTGCACTGTGCAATGAGCATGTGGGTGCCAACATCCAGTCAGTAATAGTGTTCACCATCACAGGGTCAAATCCCATTGTAAGTCAGCTTTGTCTAGGACTGACATACAGTTTTCTGGGTAAGAAAAAGACTACAGAATGGTGAACTAAGATCATTAAACATGTTTTGTGAAGCTAAACCACTTAAGTCTCCTTAGATGTGAAGGGCGTTTCTAGACATGTGAGTTATAGGCTGAGTCAACAGAAGCTGGAGAAAAGCAAACTAAAGAAGCCATGTATTGCATTTCTGTGCTGTTTGCATCATTTCACTGCTTTTAAGCTGCTTATCTTAGCACAGCTACTTTCAATCCACTAACCTAATTAAAAAATGAGGTTAACATGTTACAACCAACCATAAATAAGGCAGAAGTTTTACACATTGGATGTGAGATGACCAACAACAAAGCAGGAAGAAAAAACCAAACCAAAACAAAATATTGGTGTTGGTCCCTGTGAGAGTAGGAAGTCATAAGCTGCCTCTTGGAAAAACGGAAGAACTGTAAGGATCAAAGAGTTCTTCTGGGGAAGCTGTTTGTTCTTACTTCAGACAACAGTGTAATGTGTTGAAAAAGGGTAGTATCAACATACTCTGTCCTAATTACAAAAGTGACCCATTAACCCCAACACGTTGGTACTACTTAGCACCCTATTATTTCACCTATTTGGCTAATCAAAACTTGATTTTTAAATATTAAAAGCTACAGACTGAAGCACTCCTACAAGAACCTCTACTATGAAGTGAGGGCTAGAGCTATTTGAAATTTGGGTGTGCATATGTTAGTACACAGCACAAGTGTTCAGTGCACATTCTGCAGGGACATTTACTCTGCCAAGTGAATTTAATTGTATGTGAAATGTGCTGAATTGAAATGTCTGGGTTGGTAAACCAAAATGTGTACAGCACAGCACTGGCAGTACCTGCCTCTTCATCTGGTCCTGCCAATACGTTTCTGCTTTGACCTGACAAAAATATCCTGAAAGCTTTATTTATAGGCTGAGAAAGGAAAAACTCCAAACCCTCCTTACAGCTTAAGGTTTCTGACCTAAGAAGAAACAGAAGCAGCTTCACTACTTCAATCCAGCTAGTAATGAACTATTCAAGGGCTGAATGGGAGCAGAGGACAGACCCCATCAGCATCAATTACATGAAAGAGGCGATTACAAGGAGCAGCAGGAATGGCCAGTTAAAGTTGGAAAACAAGCACAAGACAGACTGCCAGCGGACACGCTTAACTAATGGAGGTCAGCCTTCCAGAACCTACCAACTATAAAACACTGATTTTAAATAACCAGTAAAGAGAAAAGAGCAAGAAGTCATTTGCAGATTGGAGATGACAACACATGCTCAGGGGTCCCATTATCTCCACCATGCAGGCTCATTATGGGATGGCTCTGCAGACTGCCCTTCCTTGACAGAGAAGAGGCTGTATCATTGCTATTCAGGGCCCGTGTACAAGCACTGATCTGCTGCTGCTGCTGCTCAGAGGGTGCACCCACAGCTATGGGACCTACGGCTAAGCTGCTCCCAGCTCACAGAGGCTTGAATGCTCCTGCTGTACCTCAAGTGACAGGAGCAACACCGGTTATCACTGGTAAGGAGAAAGTCAGATCAGGACAAGCATCAAGAGAACATTTGTATGCATGTATGCTCTGTTCTTTTATTTTCCTAGAAACATTTGTACCTAACTGAAGTGTCAAAATAAGGATCCTTCAGCACAAAACTGTTTTTAAATTTACACTGAGGAAGCTGTGAGTTACAATTGCAACACAGATATTACAACAAGACTTTTCTCATATTCCAACCACATTTAGAACTGTAGAATCTCTTGTAGCATATTAATATGGAACAAGGTTTTCAAGCTGAAGATAGTTATCAAAGATCAAAGGTAACTGTCTTTGTTAAAAAGGAAAGAGTCTAGTTTGCCAGGTATCCCTGAAAAGCTTTCTAGTGAAATAAATTCCAATTTGATTATTTAGTACTGTAACAAAACACAGTGTGTTTGTATTTGAACATCTCTGACAGTTATAGCTTTCAGTGTGCAAGTCTAAACTGTCCTGACAGCAGCCATTAATTTAAAAATAATTACACAAAATTCACTAGAGGCTTTTATTAGGAGCTGCTTTTTTGAAAGCTTTGCTCAGAATTACAGGTCCTTTAGAACCATGAATTGAAAAGGAGCACAAAACAATATTTTGTTTAGAGAAAGTCCCTGTTCATTTACATCTCTGTAAAATACAAGCTAATGAGTTGCTTTGTTTTATACCCTAAACAGGACTTGAACAGCTCTTAATTTCAGTTGTAGAGACTGAAAATCTCTGGTTGTGGCATAGGCAAAAGGGTATTATCAAGGATATAAACCTTACGGATGCAAAATGTTTTCGACAAAAGCTCCTTAAAATACTTTGTAGAATGAGACAAGAGCTTTCAGTTGGAGGATCTCAAAAAAAAGGGATGGCATCCCTTCCCTCCAGCACGTCAACTGTGCCATACAGCTTGGTGACGTCAGCAAATCTGCTGAGGGTGCACTCTGTCCCACTGTCCATGTCACCAGACAGTTAGAATGCTAAACAGGGCCCATCCCAATATCACCTCTGAGGAACGGCACTCATTACTAGTCTTCACCTGGACATCGAGCCGTTGACCACAACTCTGAGTGCAGCCGTCCAGCAAATTCCTTATCCACCGAGTGGTCTGTCCATCAAACCCATGTCTCTCCAGTTTAGAGACAAGGGTGTCATGCAGGACAGTGTCAAATGCTTTGCACAAGTCCAGGTAGATGACATCAAGTTGGTCGTCCCCTATCCATCAATGCTGTAACCCCATCACAGAAGGCCACCAAATTGGTCAGGCACAATTTGCCCTTGGTGAAGCCATGTTGGCTGTCATCAATCACCTCCTTATGTCCCATGTGCCTTAGCATGGTTTCCAGGAGAATCTGCCCCATGACCTTCCAAGGTACAGAGGGGAGACTGACTGGCCTGTAGTTCCCTGGGTCATCCTTGACTGCCTTCCTGAGATCACCTCAAGAAGATACAGGCACATTGCATTTCACAAAAAATGTCATCACTGTCGGAAGTGAAATCCCATTACTGAAACAATTTCCTTTTTGTTTTCCATTGTAGAAGATACTGAAATAGTGGCTGGCTGCTTATCAGCAAATGTATTCAACACTTAAAGAAATGAGGCAAATCTCATTGACATGCTTGAAGCTGCCAATAAACATGTGTCAGATTTAAAGACCATGAGAATCACCAGTCAGTGCTTTCTCCCCATATAGCAATACCTTGGTTTCTCCATTACTGTGGCAAAGAACAACCTTGTTATTTGCCAGAATCTTTTGCTTGCATAGACTCACAGTAATTACTATTTGAGTAATATTCACACATGACTCAGGAATGAGAAAATGTTGTACTCTGTGCTTAAACATATACATACCAGTAAAAGAGCTGAGACTGAGATCCTCTGGTGATACCTGACAAAAGCTTACTTGGGGTGGGGTGTGTTTGCTTTTAAGTATATGATGGGCAGAAAGAAATAAGACCATTTCTATCATTTATACACTGCTAGCTAGTTTTTATATTATCACTTACATAGAATCACAGAATGGTTAGGGTTGGAAGGGATCTTCAAGGGTCATCTAGTTCAACCCCCCTGCAAGGAGCAGGGACATATTCTTATTTACATAAGACAAACATTAAAACAACTCTGCACTTGTTAGAATTTTGGGAGCACTGGTGACTTTGGTAACACTACTGCCTTTTTACTATTGGATTAAGCGAGCTCTGGCATTTAAATCAAAGACAAAGATGAATAAACAGATTCCTTTTCTCAGTTACCCTACTGTCCTTTTTTCAACAGAACATTACTGCATTTTCAGCTTTATTAGAGAA
>WHYT01017895.1:15008-26150 GCA_009806455.1 Tetrax tetrax
CTCGGAGGGGTACCGGTAGGGAACCGGCCATGGATGCCACCGCCCTGGAGCTGGACGCCGTGAAGTTCGCGCAGCTGGCGGTGCAGCGGGACCACAGCGGGCGCTACCAGGAAGCCGTCTTCTACTACAAGGTACCGGGGAGTGGGGCGGAGCGGCGGCAGCCGGTTCTACCGGTGTCTTTCCCTTCGCCGCCCTGAGGCCCTTGAGCTACTGGTAGGCTTGCGCTCCTCCCTTCAGTCCCCAGAGGACCGAGGAAGGGAGGGGTGGCCCGGCGCGCCCCTGGGGCCCGGCCCGGGCCTGGCGGCGGGGAGCTGCCTCCGCAGCAGCCCTCCTCCCCTCCCCTCCCCACCCTGGTGGGTTTTTCCCTGGAGACGGAGCGCGGCTTGTCTTCGGCGAAGACGGAGGAGAAAACGGAAGGCCGGGGCGTGCGCGTCTAAAGTTTGTCTGCCTGCCGAGGAGCAGCGTCCTTCAGGGCGGGTTGCGAAATGCGCCTTCCCTGCGTTTCGTTTTCAGGTGGGAGCGAGTGCCGCCCGTGGGCCGCTCTTCGTGAACGGGCTGAGGGGTGGCGCTGCGGAGTGGGCACGGGTGCTTCTTCCACCTCCTGGGCACGTACCCTCCTCGGGGAGCTTCGTGGTAGCCTGGCTAAAAACCCCACTGGTTCTCCCCTTTCTTTCCTGGCTGCTCCCCGACACCCACCGGGCCTGAAAGACTGTTCAGTTTTATGTTGGAGGTGTAAGCGCTGAGCGTTTCGGAGAACTGGAAGCCGGTGCGTCGCAGCTCTGGAGCGTGCAGCTGGAAACAGCTCTGTTGTGCGATCAGTCATCAAATAAGTAGAGAAGTATGTGGTGAAATACAAGATGCTGCAGATCACAAGCTACTTGTGACATGTTGTTAACCACACAGGAATATTCTTTCCATTAGGGATCCAATTTTACTATTTCAATACAGGTTCAGGTTTGTGTAACCAAGGATATGATGAGGTCTTGCTCAATATCTGCAAACTTCCTGCTGGTATTTAGTACCTGCTATGCAACTGTTATGTGTTTTTCTTCCTGTGTAAGTTGTCTCAGTTTGCTGGATTTATGTTTTGGAAAGTTATGTTCAAGTTATATATCCCGCTGGCTTTACTTATCACCCGTGAGAATGGATTTCTTTGAAGCCTGTGTTTATCCTTGTTGCAGTAATGATTCCTGTACTCTGTTATCCTGCCAAAGTAATTCTCTTCCATTAACTTGCCAAGAGGTCTGTAGGTGGCCTTTTACTTCATGAGAACTAGATGTCTTTGAAATATACAAAGCATAGTGTTATTATCATGGTGGCCTGTGCATATAAGTGTGAAAGGATAGGAAGAAGAGTATTTTTTTTTTAACCTGGTTGTTAACGTAAGGTGGGCTAAATGTGTATGTGTGAACTGTATATATATGCAAAGTTATAGTTTCACATGATTATGGGTACAATAATTTTTGCACACTTTTGTATGGTGTATGGAAAACCTTTTTCCCTTGCTGTGTACAGGTAGTAGTCTTGCTAAGTGCAGAAATGCATCCCTAGCAGTCTTGGGGCACTTCAAGCTACACAGGACAGTGTAATCTAGACAGTGTCTTCTGCAAAACGTAGGCCACACAGCAGCACAATTATGGACACTGCTATGTAATAGGAAAAAATCAAATGTCTGCAGCTAAAATTTTTGGTATTCAGACTCTTGGCAGTTCAAGATTAGGTATTGATTCCTGTGTCAGATAATATGTGAAGGTGTTGGTGTTCAAACCTATTGTGATCAGGGGTGAAAGCAAACTCAGCAGGTATTGTTAGAGCAGAATTCTTCACGTATGATTTAGCCTAGGTAGTTCTGACTTTCTGGACTGTCAGTGTTAGATTAAGCATGGGTAGTTTCAAAATATCCTCTGGTATTTTGAACGTACTTTATGCATTGTTTTTTAGACAATTTTAGTGCAAATAAGTTCAATTTTAGACAATTTTAGTGCAAATAAGTTCTGGCTTGTCACCAACTTTCCTATCAACTGCTCTAAGCAGTTCAGAGCCCACTGGTGCAGTTCCTAAGCATGGGGAGAAGTTGGGTGCTGAATTGGATTCTGCAAGAACTTTACCTTAAGGATGAAGCACGGGAAATGCTACTATTTGTTGCTGATAGACAACAAATGGACCTGTCTGAATGGAGTTCCTATGGCTAGCAAGTGCTGTTCGCTTCCTGCTGTCACATAACCTTGATAGATCTCTAGAGGAGGGCTGCATGTGAGCCAGCCTAGGGTAGCTTTCTAATAGTGGTATACAGGAATACCAGAGACATATCTGGGCATCTGATGACTTCAGCAAAGCTGCTGAAGACTGTTGCTAAGTTTGACTGTAGACCAGCAGTTAGTGACTTGCAGACTGATGGTCAGCAGCTTAGTGTGACTGTGGCACAGTGCTCGTGCCAGAGAACAGCAGTGGCATTGAAGAGGTCATAAATATCAACTCTGAACTGCATGTCCCTCTTGTCACTGGAAACAGTTGGCACACTGGCTTTACAGGCAGTTGTTCAACTGCTTCAGTCATATACAGCCTTGGCTTATAAAAGACTGTTTTTACTATGTTTACATCTTAAAAACAGGCAGAACAGTTGTGCTTAAAATCACAGAAGCCACATCAATTATGCACTGTTTTTGCAGCAGTAGTTTGAAAACCCACATTTGTTCTTTGCATCATATGTAGACGACTTAGCGTTATGATGCAGCACTGATTTTGTCTGTGCTTGTGGTATGTCACAGAAACATATACATTCTTTGAGCAGATATCTGTAGTGTGTTTGTTTTCCCCTGAAAAAAAATTACATGCTAGCCCTTAACAGTAGTTAATTGCTACATATAATGGCACAGTACTTCTATTTACCTTTTTGTTGCTGTGGCCATCTTATGTGATGTAATATGGTGATGGATGTTGACAGGCAATATGCAGTATTTGGTTCTGTGAGCTTGTCAGTGAAAATTTATCCTGGTAACAAGTACAAGCTGTATCGAGATCAGTTTTAAGCTTTGGCAAACTAGGCAGATGTGTTTGGGAGCAAACTGCTAAGCTTGGCAAAAGTCATGGCCATAAAGTACGCAAGAGACCCTCTGGCCGTGACTCTGCCTGCCCTGTGCAGAGCAGCATCTCTGAGCACCATCTTTTGGGGTAGCTCTCTAGTTATTGTTCTGCTTTCTACATATTCAGCCTGCTAAGTGACTTCTTCCTCTCCGCTGCTGTTGGGAAAATGAGCACTGCCACAAAAGTGTGGGGGTTTTTCCATGCCAATCATGAGGACAAAAT
The DNA here is from genome assembly GCA_009806455.1 of Tetrax tetrax. Classification (NCBI taxonomy): domain Eukaryota; kingdom Metazoa; phylum Chordata; class Aves; order Otidiformes; family Otididae; genus Tetrax; species Tetrax tetrax. Next base: position 18,315 of record WHYT01017895.1, read on the forward strand.
AGGGTTTTTATCCTCATTTTTGTTAGTGACAAATTTCAATTCTCCGTATGCTTCTGAGACTGTGTCAGCTCTAGCTGTTTATTACAACCCTGCCAAGCATTACATGTTTTTCATAAATTTAGTGAATGGGTAGACAGCTTACGCAACTGAAGGCATTTTTTCTTAATAGATTTGTGCAGTATAGAAAAAGCCTTAGGGCAGATAACATGCTGTGCTTTTGAGCTGGAAGCCTACGCTGCTTCCTAGAAGTAAGCGTTCATCAATATCCAATGTTTTGTGTATATACAAACAATTAAAAAACAAAGTTTGAGGAGCTAGGAAACTCTAAATTTGTAGAATTTCCAGACTTGATAGCTTTATGTGAGTAATACTAAAAGAAAATATTTTCTAAACAAAAATTCTAAGCATTTGATTTTGAAAAGCTTTTATATTACTTATTTTCATTATTATCAGATTAAATGCAAGTAACTGGTGTGTAGCTTTTTTCCCCACTAACCTTCAGTCCAGAGCTTTAAAAATAAAAAGCATTTTGTGGCTTGTGAGCAGTACTTAACTGATTTCAGTGCATGCTTGAAAAATTTTACTTGAAGTCTCCTAATTCCATGCATTACTTTATAGACACACCCAAGATCTGGCCTTATAGAACCTCAAAGCTGGCGTTTTTTATAGTCTTAGAGGTTGTCCCATGTGTGAGAAATTGAACATGATCTCATTATAACTTGTTCTTTCCAGCAGAATTTTCCTGCAGCCACTGAGTCTTTTTGCAGATGTAGGGGCTTGCTTTCATGCAACTCATGGCTGCTGTAGGCCTTCTGTTTATAGAAAGTAATTTTCTAGGCAGCAAACATTAACTTTGTCTCAAATTCTTCTCCTTGTAGGAAGCTGCACAAGCCTTGATTTATGCTGGGATGGCAGGGTCCAACTTGGAAAATATTCAAGAGAAAATAAATGAGTACTTGGAGAGAGTTCAAGCTCTCCATTCGGCAGGTGGGTAAGGAGCTTTCTAATTAAACCTCTGCTTAATTAATTGAGTGGAAAGCCTTTCAGTGCTGTGAAATATGTATCAATTATGTTTACTCTGTTTTTCATTATTCTAATTTTCTTGTTCTTCGTGAAGAACCACAAATACAATGAGCACATCAGTGTTTTGAATTCTGAAATACATCAGAATTGAAGCAGAGACTTACTTCCTAAGGACTTGAGTGTGGGTATTCTTAGGAACCACATTTGCAGAGCAAACCTGAGAAAGTAATTAAATATAGCAATAAAAATTGATCAGGAACAAATCAAAACTCACATCTGAGCCACAGCTGCATGACAGATTTGAAGCGAGTGGGTTCTAGTATTTATGTAGGATTACTAACTTGGAGAGGGCAATGGAGCTCTTTGCTTTCATAAGGATTTCCTTGTTTGATCCAGTTTCAGTGTTTGTGCTTAGACCAAAATGTCAAATTTTTGCACATCTGAAACTCTTAGAATCGTAGAATCCCTTGGCCAAAAAGGGACCTTGGGAAGTTGATAGACCAATCTTCTTCTCAAAGCGGGGTAGACATTGATTTTTGGACCACGTTGTTCCGGTGCAGTCAGCTCCTGAAAGCACCTAATTACAAAAATTCCCCAGCCCAGCCTCTGGGCTCCTGTTTCCAGGGCGCAATTGTCTTTCTATTGAGCTGTTTTTTGTTTATTTTTTTAATATATGTATCTAGTTGGATTCTCCCCTGTTTCAGTTCATAGCTGCTGGCTCTCATTTCCTTTCTTTGCACAGCAGTGAAGAACATGAATCCATGGGTTTTTTTATAACCTTGTAGTTACTGGCAGGTTGCTATTAGAATCATAGAATCTTAAGGTTGGAAAAGACCTCCAAGATCATCAAGTCCAACCGTCAACCTAACACTACCCTGCCTACTAAACCATGTCCTGAAGTGTCACGTCTACAGATTCTTTGAACACCTCCACTCCAGCACTTTAGGTGTTGACTCCGCTGTTAGGTCCCTCCAAAGACATCTCTCCTCCTAGCTGGAAAAACCCTCCTCTCTCAGCTTCTTCTCAAAAGGCCAAGTCCTCCAGCCCCAACCATCATTAGGGACCTGAGATTGGGTGCGGTAGTCCAGATACAGTCTACTGAGTGCTGAGTAGAGGATGGTAATTCGCTTCCCCCCGTCTCCTGGCGGTGCTCCTGCTGACACAGCCCAGGGTGTTGTTCCAGGGTGCTGTTAGCACCTGGCAGCGATGAAAGCTGTCCTGGGCTCACCCAGCTGTACCCAAGGACTCCAGGCCCTTCTCTGCAGAGCTGTACCCTGCAGGGTGTTAGTTTGTCCTAGACACAGGGCATAGCATTTGTCCTGCTTGAACTTCCTGAGGTTCCTGTCAGCCTGTTAGTTCAGCTTGTCTGTGTCCCTTTGAATAGCAGCCCTGTCCCCGAGTGGGGTCTGCAGCCTCCATGAAAGTGAACTCTGTCTTCTCCTTTAGGTCATTAACACAGGTATTAAATGAGATACACAAGTTCCTTAGGTGTCTATTGCAACAGGTGAAGTGTTTTCACAAATTACATAGCATTTAGCGTAATTAAACCACCTTGACCTTAGTGTAGTATGAAGGAGATTTCATTTATATTATTTGGTATGTGAAACGTCCCAAGAGTTTAACTCTACTTGGTGGGGCGGGGGGGCAGCGCAGAGAGATGGGGGATGTGTGTGTTTCTTGTCCTTGCAAAGATATCTTTAGCAAAGTTTAGAAAAACTTGGTCGCCAGCCAAAAAATAGGTGTTACCCATCTGATTAGAGCTCCTAGTGTTTCAGTACCATGTTAAGGATATTTTTACATGTCTGCTGCTGTAGAAAGCTAAATGTTTTCTTTTTTGTTTAGTTCAGTCACAGAAGACAGACCCTCTGAAGTCAAAACAACAGTTGGACTTGGAGCGTGCTCATTTCCTAGTTACCCAGGCTTTTGATGAAGATGATAAAGGCAATGCAGAGGAAGCTGTGGAATTGTACACAGAAGCGGTGGAACTCTGTTTGAAAACAGTATGTTAAGCTACAAGTTAACTTGGTGGAATTATGTGATGGTAAGAAATTCTTCCACTTACACAGATGACTGACCCTTAAAGGCTGAATTAAAAATGGAGTACCTGTATTTCTAAAAACTATTTTTTAATCTTTTTTCCACTTTTTTTTTTTAGTGTTTTTTCCAGTCTTTACGTTATGTTGCTGTTCAGTACTGTAAATTTGTGGGGACTTGTGATTTATGTGTTTTTTCCTGAACTGGATTATACTAAAAAATAGAAACATTCCAGGATTTTTTTTCATGTTAATTTTTGCCCTGGAGCAAATGCAACACTAAAACAGAAATTAAAAACAGTTAAAACTGAAGATAACTTGTTAATGTGTCAGCTATGTTACTTTCTGACTACATTAAAGGAGGTAATTTTAGGGAAATTTTTGTATGTAACACTTTCTGAAAACATAACAGTCTTCTGATGCCAAAACTAGTAAAAATACTACTTGATTACTCAGTGCTCAACATTAAAGCTGAAACTGATGGTAAGGATGAATTGGCCATTATGTAAATAATGGAGAACATAATTACAGGTACTGCTTTTTTCCCTTAAGTCCGGTCGTCTTAACCAACTCATTACAGGAAGAGCTCACCATCATAATGTAACTCCACCAAGTCTGTTTTTCTTTTTCCCTTAGCTTCCCATTTTAGAATGTAAATAAATGTGGGGGGTTGGGAGGGGAATGTTACTTTTGCTACATGCTAGAGTAAAATCTTCTTTTCTCTGAATTCTGTAAACCGGTTTTATGTAGGCTAAAATATCTGACGATACAGTGTATCCAGATGAAGAGTTAGTAGAACTGCTCTAGTTCTTCCACTTGAGCTGTTGGAGCAGAATGCCTTCAGCCTATTACGTAAAACTTACTGCAGCAGCATGCTGTTTTTCCTCTGCTGTGTTCCTCCTGTTATGTCAATGCATGCAAATATTGAAGTTAGTCTGAGATTATTTCATATAAGCAACTGCTTTTATTGGGTGTTTAATTAGGTAAAGACACTGCTGAAGTTTCTTTTAATCTTGACTAGTGTATTGTTTTGTTGAGATGACTATAGGCATTGTCCCTCTAGGTGATCAAAAAGTACCACTTTCTTCCCAGGATGAAAGAAGAATGAAGGAACTCTGCTATCTTAAAGCTTTTACTTCTGTCTTTCTCTTCAGTATGTTCAGGTGGAGAGATTTGTTTCTTCATTACCCTTGAAGTACTCAGGGAGCAGCCGTTCCTCCTCTTCTGTGGCTGGCTCCTAGATGAGTGTGCTGGTGTTCCATCTCCACTGCTTACCTTCATACATCTTTCAAAGTCTTTTCCAGCCAGGAAGCTTATTTGCAAATGAAAACAGTTCTTTACATAGAGTGTTTCTAGTTTTGTTTCTTGGGGTGAAAGTAGGTTGCCTTTTGTTTCCTCAGTTGACCTAGCTGACCTGGGAGAGTCAGTCAAGGTACAAAGCTAGAACCTGAAACCTGCTTGTGAGTGTCACGGGAGAAGCCACTCCTCATGTTGTGCCTCTCACAGATTGTTTAGCTGCAGCAGCCATGCTTCATCTGTAAGGACAACAAAAGCATAAACTGTCATAGCTGACCTCCCAGCTGGGAGTAGAAGTTAGCACTCTTGATATCTGTTTTGGTGCCCTGTCATATATAATTTTATGCCTTAGATGTGCAAGAACAAGAATTTTACCTCACAAGCAATCGTATTTGTTTGTATTTTATGAAAGTAAACATCAGGTTGGTTTTTTTCCTAAGTTACCATTATTATTTTTTTACTCTTTTGGGTAAAATAATTGGAACACACCTAAGCTCAGTAGGATACATAACACTTGGTTTTGTCTTCTTTCTGCCTGTAGTGTTTTAATATGGTTAATTCTTCTGGCAAACTTTTTTTATATCCAGTGTTTCCCACAATGAAGAATTTTAAATATAATTTCTGGTCTATGAAGGTTCACTGGAACAGCAATATGATATTCACTTATATGCTTTTTATACTGAGATGAAAAGAAAAAAACAATTTGCTAATTTCAAAAAAGAATTGGGAAAAATAGCTAGTTACTGTTTGCTGTAATCTCTAAGTGTGGAATTTGACAAACTGAGCTTATAAAACCAGCGGGTTTTTTGGATGTGTAGCTTTTTCTTTTATTTTCCATTTAAGGCTACTGAAACTTCAGAAGCAGGCCTCCAGTCAAAACTGAAACAGCTGGCTCGACAAGCACTGGATAGGTGAGTATTGCTGATGTTGGTAAGCATACTTGCTGTCAGGTCTAAGTGTGCTCTCTCAGTTGGATTCTCAGTCTAGAGTGTCTGTTCTCTACAGCAAAGAGTATGGATTCTGGGTATACCCATCTCCTGTAGAGCTTTCCCTGGAGACAGCTGCCAGCTGCTATGCCACTGAATATAGCAGCTGTTGTGTCAACCCTCTGGGAATCTTGGGACATGCAGAATTAGAAAAAAAATCTGCATTTTTTGGTACCAATGCACTGCTTCCATCTTCCGAGATATAAATCGGAATATTCTATTACAATTTTTGGCTTCTGTAAAAATGCTGAATTCATACCAGCACAAAGTCAGAGTGTTGGCATCCCTTCATAAGGAAGACAGCTTGGAAACTGGGAAATACTTATCTTGACAGTAGCAATCTAGTTGTATGGGTAAATCTAGGGAAGTGGAGTCTATATCTGAAACAAGTTACACAAGAGTAGATTCAATGGAACTCTTTCTAAATCAGCTGTATGGTGACGAATAATGGACTATGTTGGGCTAAGTTTTGGTGTAAGCTGGTTTTCAGCCCTTCTCAGTCTGTGTTAAAAAAAACCCCATATTTTGCATACTTGTGGCTATCCAGCAGCTTAATGCCACAACAACAAAATATGGCTCCTGAACACACAGCCTTCAAGCAATTGAAATGGGAGTGCTGGGTTGTGTGGGAGTGCTGGGTTGTGTGGGAGTGCTGGGTTGTGTGGGAGTGCTGGGTTGTGTGGGAGTGCTGGGTTGTGTGGGCACAAAGGAGTTTTCTCTCTCTGTTCCAGTGGCCTTGGTATGAGGTTCCAGATAACGAACACTTACACAAATTCTCCTATTAACATAATTTAAAGACAAGAAAATCTAACATGTTCTGCCAAAAGTAACTTATATATTAATTGAAAATGCTACATTTTAACTGATTCTAGAACAGAAAAATCAAGAAGTACTGGCATCCAAAATTGTTCTTTCCTTAGAAAAAGTTGTGCTCGTCAACTTGGGTGTTTGTTCATTCCATTTAGTATACGTGGCAATGTGAACCAGGCAAATAAATAACTGAACCATAACTATATTTTTATCATTGTTTAATCAAAATGCATTTTTATTTGCTTTAGAGCAGAGGCACTGAAGGAATGTGTGTCAAAGTCATCTCAGAAGGAGAAGTCAACTGCAGCTAAACCAAATCAACCAGTCAGAACATTCTTTCCATTGGGACCTGATTTTTCTTTAAATGACAAACCACAGACAATCAGAGCAGTACAAGCTAGTGAATCTCAAGGTCAGAGATACACTGCAGAGGAGATTGAAGTACTCAGGTAAGATGAAGACAAGTTTTTCCAAAAAGTTACCATTTGCGCTCACATCCTTTGTGCATCTTGCACAGTAGATGCACGTAACATGTAACAGCTGAAGCACGAGGTGTATCAACAGAGGTTGGAAAACCACCTCTTACAAACACCATTGTTGGCATTACTCACATGTTAATAAATCCTTGTATTCTCTACAGTAATGTAATTAGTGGCTTTTATTCACAAAGCATACTTTCTAGAGTGTATTTAGAAGACAATTTCTTTTAACTGACTGCCAGGATTAATTTTCATAGCTTTATATTTGTGTATTACACATAACCTACCTGACTGAGTTCATTGCGGATCTGTCTGTGAGATGCCTAGGTACACAGATGGTTTTATAGATTATACAACTACTACTTCACTGGAAATTGAAGAAGCATAATATTTTGTAGGACTGTATTTTCTGTTACATCCACTTCCTTTTGCTTTGATTTTTTATTATAGGTGGAATAAGCTACAAACAATCCATAAAACCTTTAGCCTAGATCATGAATTTCAAAAGTTACCAAATGCATCTTAACAAAAATAAACACATTGTTTGATAGATGTTTCCACCTTCCTCCTCATGCAGTAAAAAAGATTGTGACAAAGGTGATGCTCAACACTGCAGGATTTGATCATAAAACATGCAGTCAGCTTGTTGACTTTAGGCGTGTTAAATGGACTGAGAATATGGTCATGAAGATAGAAGTGTACATGTGTTTGAAAAGGTGCAGAGCATTAAGAATTGCCTTATTAAAATTTCACTGTTTTTCCTCTTGTAGTGCCTGTGCAGTGAATGTTTCTGGTTTTGTAGATAGTTTGGGTGGATTCTGGGTTCTGCTTTGTTAACTTTTGTTTGAGGTTTCTTTGTGTTTAAGTCTTCCGAGAGTACTTCAAGTTGTTTCACGTCTTTAATCTTCATTTGATTTAAAAATATTTCACATACCTTTTTCAGTTAGCTCCTTGTTTGAAACTTAAATTACATTTATATTTAAATATGATTCATCTTTTTAAAAAGTGTTCTGTGTGCTTTAGTCAAAAATGTACTTATAAACATACGCAGTATTTTTGTTATTGTTGACAAAATGTTCCAAAATACTGCTAAAGTGTACCAAAATTAGATGAAATCTAAGTGTTGCCAGTTGTTAATAAGAAGCTTAAGGGACTTGAGAACTTCTATTTGTTAGGGAGATGTAGTTTTAAATGTGACGTCTAGAACTA